>CM056743.1:546123-631492 GCA_029851415.1 Eretmocerus hayati | reverse complement strand
AGCTCACGGAGAGCTGGATTACTGGCTGGCGCAAGCGTTTAGTGGGCATGGCTGCTTCGGAGAGTACCTGGAGCGGTTCCAGAAGAGGGAGACCCCGGTCTGTCAGATGTGTGCGGCAGACTGGGACGATGTGGAGCATGCACTCTTCCATTGCATGAACACAGCTACGGAGAGAGCGGAGCTCGTGAACTCGCTTGGAAATCAGATCACCCTGAGAATCTATTGCCGTTCATGCTCCGCAACAAAGAGACATGGGATAAGATCGCCGCCTATATCAAGACGGCGATCACCCGAAAAGAAGAGCGAGAACGGGCATTGCAGAAGCAAGGGGCGCTGCATAGCGAACAACGACGACTTGAAGAGTGATCATCGACGACGAAGAGAGAAGACAGAAGAGCGGACACACCGAAGAGGGACGCCTCATGGCGCGCGATACGCCTCCCACCCTGAAGTAATGCTAACGCGGGTTTCCGGGGTGGGTTGGTTAGATAGTGGTTAGCTGGCCCCAGTTCTGCAATGATGGCTTGCCAACATCGTAGGGCTGAAAGCAGAAGGTTTTAGCCCCCAGGGGCACACGGGCGTTGGATTCATGCTCATCCGGTTTACCGGGTGAGCAAAATGAAAGCGCTTATGGTCTGCCGATGGGAGATCCGTTAGGGATAGCCTGTCATCAGATTTTTCCCTATATTCCACTTAAAAAAGAAAAAAAGTAGTAGTAGTAGTAGTAGTCGTAGCAGGTAGTAAGTAGTAGCAGTAGCAGTAGCAGGAGCAGTAGCAGTAGCAGTAGCAGTAGCAGTGGTGTAGTGTTAGCTAAGTTGTAAATTTGTAGTGACTGTAGAGTTAAGAGAATAAAAATTGGACGTCGCAAATCGCACGAAAATGTTTTCAAATTGGAAATTAGACTAATAAGGTCAAAATGAGGTTTAAAAAAGGTTTGTATGTATACATGAATACATTTAGAGGGCAAAAGGTCTAGTGAAGTAAGGTCTAAATAAGGTTCAAATAAAGTCTGTATATATACGTATATACATATAGATTACGAAAATCTGGTACCACCGGATGCTGCAGGCAGATTATATTATTAATTTGGCTCAAGGAGCAAAGACAATTTGCGATTTGTGCGCGAGTGACACAAGAGTGCCAGAATATTGGTGGCACGATACAGAGACAATTTTTGGGCGCAAGCCCTCATGTTTTGGACCTTTTTGCAGCGATTGCAGGGGTTCCAGTAAATTATAAGATAAGTGAAGTGCGCACGTTGTTACGCCCATCATCGATGCCTAAAAAATGCATCCAGCACCGCGGACAGCAGTAGACACGTGGTGGAGCAGCGTACACGAGGCATGTACGATGAGAAAAATGAGGGCAGCACAGCAAAGTATGACGCGCCTGAGACCAGGCAACCCGTCATACACATGCAGCCGCGGCAGCAGCAACAACATACAAAATCGAGGCGCGAACTTGCGATGCGAATTGGAACGGGAGAACAGCACACCACTACTAGCACACAGCGGTGCGTAAGAACATGGCCAAGCCATCGTGGCTTCCAGCCGTATCATCAACAGTAGCCGCGGCAACAACAGGAGCAGACGACAGTCTGGAAGGCTGGACCTAAACCACAAAACGCACCAATCCGCCCTGATTGATCAGCACAACAGCGTGGCAACGACCTCGACACTATCACCGAGGAAAGTTGTCACAGTAGAGGTGCACAACAAGGAACAGACGACAGAGATAAATGTGACAGCGATGAGAAAGACATGTCGGGGCATTCAGCCTCTGCATCGTTGCAGCAGCAACACGAGGAGCTCCCGGCAGGAGCCCCGTCGCACTCACCAGTGCGAACAGTGCGATTATTTGTGGCACCCAGTGCACAAGAGCATCTCCCTGTGCAACACACTCGTGTGTTGCATATGCAACGTGAACAGAGCCAGGCAGAGACATCCTCTTGTGCGGTGCAGCAGCCCGTTCAGCAGCAGCAGCAGGAGCGGCGATTACCAAAGCAGAAGGTGCGATAGAGACAGAGACCATGCTCTCATCAGCACCATATGACAGCAGCAGATGACATTCAGCCAAGCCTTGGCGCTTGCTATCACAGCAGTCTAGGAGAATGGAACAAGATACAAATGAGCAGTTCAAAGCAAGAGTTGCGGAGCAACAGGCAGCGAGAGCAGCGTGGCATCGGCGATTTTACAGCGGCTGAGCGAGCGTGAGCGAGCGTGGGGGTTGGAACTGTAGTTTGTTTTCCTTTCTCATTAAACTTTTTTGGTGATGAGAGGGAGAATAACAAAATATTTAGAATTAAGATATATTTGATGACTTAAATTATGATTTATCACAGAAAGATTGGAATTACGTTTGATACAATGAGAGGAAATGACTAGAAGAGAAGTAGATGGTTTGATATTCTCGAGATGGCTATAAGAATGTCTAGATAATAGGATCACAAAAGATTAGTGTACTAACACAGGTGCAGTGAAGTGAAAAAGAAAGAATACACCAGGGCCAGAACGGCAGAAATACAGTCTTAAAATCACTTTTTATAGCAGTTTTCGAGTTCTCCTGTGCATGCTTGATTCTCTACGGTTTTGATAATATTATCAATCGATTGCCCGTGCGGTTTCCTTGAAGATGACTAATGTTAAAAGTGAATTCGATGTAATGGGGCTGGAGTAGTGAATCATTTTGGATGAGGTGGAGTCCAAGATAGAAATCCGTGCAAATTGGTGGAGATCACCTGCGATGCTGTTTATATTGTCCAGCGTGTTTCTCTGGTTACCCTGCGTCGAATCAACTTCGCCAAGGGGTCACTTTGAAGGCAATTTCGTGAGCTAGGCTACAGAGTGGTGAGTTGATGGTGAGTTATGGGGAATTGAAGATTCGACAGTTTTTAATCGAATAAAAAAGTGTTTTCAACTGTTGTGCGTAACTATATTGTTACCTACCACCCACTTAACCGCAATCTACTAATTCCGATAGCTCAGACGATTTCCTCTAAAATCACCCCTTGGCGAAGTTGATTCGATGCAGGGAAACCAGAGAAACACGCTGGAGAAGATAAACAGCATCGCAGGTGATCTCGACCAATTTACACGGATTTCCATCTTGGACTTCACCACATCCAAAATGATTCTCTACTCCGGCCCCATTGCATCCAATCGACTTTTCGCAGTGGTCATTTTGGGAGAAATCGCACGGGCTATCGATTGAAAATATTATCAGAACCGTAGAAAATCACGCATGCGCAGGAGAACTCGAAAACTGCGATAAAAAGTGATTTGAGGACTGTATTTCTGCCGTTCTGGCCCCGTTCTGACCCTTGAATTCGACTAAAATTAACAGCACCGTGCGTTGAGAGTTCCCTAAGACCACCCCAATCAATGTTATTCCGCTCGGTTTGCTTCATTCTACTTGGATTGCAAGTGCTTGCCAAGTGAAGCTGAAGAATTTTGTAGAGAAACGTCTGGAAACTGCAAAAAATCGAAAATGTATGTCAAAATGGGCAGCATATAGGCTACCTCTGAAAATCTGGGGAAAATTCCTTCGATCTAGTTTCATCTTGAATTTGAAATATCCGCACGTGCACAAAGGATCCAGGGCGGTCGGGAAATAAGTGTCACCCTAATATAAATCCACATCCCAACACGCGCTTATGATGCCACACGCATATAATATGTATACCTGTAGATACACGTACCGTCGAACAGCTACAGGGAAGATTTCCTCCAGCTTGACTACCATCCATCGCGAGAGTTGGCAAACGTTTGCGCAGAATCTCACTTCAGTTTGCAGGACCAATGTATATCATCACACCGAGTCCTCTCGCTCCCTAGAACTCAACGCGTAAAAGGATGACTTGAGAAACTATTCACATTGCAGGACCTTATTCTCGTCCTCTTTTGCTGACTCCATAATTCACTAGCATGGGCCACCAAACGACGCAGAAATGGATAGAAACTCTTTCTCATCTCCAATCTAGATCCATATTTGCACCTCATTCCATTCTCCAAGTTCATATCGAATTGAAACTACCCAATCATAGACTCTACCGAGATCCAAACCCTGACTCTCTCCCGTGATCCAGAGTTTGTATACCTTCGTGCTCCCAACTCCCCCTCCCATTCTTAAGATGTGAGGTATCGTGTACAATCACCACTTTTCCGTTCTAAATATATTCTAATCGTCTTTCATGGCTCTCTCCAAACCCTGTTAGGGTTTCGACAAGAAGTTTTGGCGCAGTTCAACACAGAAAAAAATAGTTTGTTGGATTCACAAATGACAACAAGAGGTTTTGTGATATTTACAAACCAAACTGATCTCAGACAAATGACTAACGTTTGTTAGATTTCCAAACTAACATTTGTTAGATTCACCAATAATCTGGTCTCGCTGTGCTTCTAACAAACTGACTGTTTGTGAAGATTCATTAGCCCAACGAACTTATAGTTTGATATAGTCTCAAAAATGTTGATATATCCTTGAACTTTACTGGATCAAGTAAGAACATTCTCATAGTTTTGTCAGCAGTGTGAGCGCTGGACTCTCTGACAACAATCAAGTTTTTATGGTTCTGTTCAAATGCTTGTAGTGCTGGCTCAGTTCCATTATCTCAATGATGAACCATGTGCAGAAACATGAATGCCATTTCATAAGATACTTTGCATCATTAAAATTGTCTGTGAGGTCAAATTCGTCCCTCGATAAATAATATCCTAGTGTGCCTCGCAGCAGAAACAAGATACAAGACATAATTCATGAAATAGACCATCTCTTTCCTAAACTACGAAGGGACGTTCCCACAGCTCATGTAACACCATTTTCTCTATAACAATAGGAAAAATGGTTTGGAGCTTACCCGTGTCAGAAATAGAACCATTTTTTCTGGCCACGTACCTATAGCCACTAGCAATGCGAATGGACAGTTATTGATGGTCAGAAAGTGCTCACCATTTCTACCAAGGTTAGTTCTAAACCATTCTTCATATAAATTCCTTGAGCATCTCAGGGATTCACTATTTTTCTCCAAGTATATTTCATGATTGCAATTTTCATGGCGTTATAAGATAATGTCTGGATAATGAGCTCGAAATTCATTCGATTGCCCGTGATAGTCTTCTTTGGACTGATCATTTAAGGAACATGATTATTTATGCTTCAGCTCTAAACTATAGTTTATTTCATAATACATGTTCCCTGAATCAAATCAGTCCAGTTCAGAGCATTTATGAGAGACTGAATGACGAGCTCAATATTTTAATAGTATCCTGTAACGCCATAAAAGTATTAATCATTAAGTGTAGCTGAGAGAATGGTGAATCCCTGGGATAATACTGTAATTTGTGAGAGTAATGGTTTAGAGTGCAAACAAGAAGCTGTTGAAACTCATGCGATTGTTTTCAGTTACTTAGAGGGAAGATGGTCCATACCAGGACCTGTCTATTAGATTTTCTTTCTGATACTGCGAGGTTCAAGTATGGGATTATAATTGAGAGAAGAACTTGAGCCCAATAACAATTCTAATGATACACACACAATCTCATTTAATGTTATTCATGGCTCAATGAGCTGGCACTACAAGCTTTTTCACAGTACAAAATTACTTCATTGCACGCTAGGATATCCATGTTCTGACACCGCTGACGAAATCATGGGAATATCCAACCTTTTATTTGCTCCAGCAGTATTCAAGGCTTTATTCAGCAAACACAACCACAGTTTTGTAGATTTGAGTTAAAAGCAGCAATCTGAAGTATACACGGTTGGCCTGAACTGACTTTAACCGAAAGGTGCGTGCCCCTCAGAATTGATTCTTCTCACTTCGAGTACATGAAAAATGGAAGTTTTTCCCGCAAGAATAAAAATCTTTGGTCGAGCCGTTTTTCAAAGAAGTCAAGTTAACTGTTTTTCATTGGAATTTCCGTACTAATCTATCCATACTCGATAAAAATGCAATTTTCTCCCTCATAACTATTCCTAATTGCATTGGAACACGCTCAAATACACCAAAAAGATAGTTTTCAGAAACGATTCTATAGTAAAGGCGAATATCCATGTGTAGCGCTCATCGTATACGACACGTATCGAACGTTCACGTCGAATTTGTTAACACAAACACGGGAGTCTATTTGTTATTATCTATACCTGTGGTAAGTATATGTACGAGCTTTAAGTGTACACTTGGGAGCCCCCCCCCCCAATACTCTCCCTATGATCGTCGCGTGGGGGAATTTCCCCACTCGGCGCTCGAATTATTCTCGGAATGCCAATTTTCTAAAAATCAATCGATGAGAATTTTGTGGGACGAAATTCCTTCACTCACGTTATTCAGTTAGCTGTGGAGCACTCAAATGAAATCTACAATACGGCGAAAGACCACGCATTGACACATGATGAGAATCGTCTTAAAATTTGCGTTCTCTGTTTGCGTGAACAGAAAGTTATGTATCCTCTAAAACTGAAACTGAAAAGTGATTTTGGAAGCTTATATCAGACATACAGAGATGACAGCAGTATACCCGCAGCTTTATGCAGTTCGTGTAAAAGGAACGTGAATCGAGCCAAGCGAACTAATCAGATACAACGGAAGCTCCCGGACTATTCCAAGTTTAAGCAAATTAAAACACGATCCAAAAATGGTTTGCCTTGCGACTGAGAACTATGCAAAATTGCTCGGATTACCCTTCCGAATATTTCTGGAGATCGGGTTGAAAGTAAGTTCTCATAATTTTCTTATCCATTGGTTAAGCGTCTCCTCCTCATTCATCGTTGGTATGAATTCAAATTTTAGACATTCAAGGAGGAGTAGAAAATTCAGTTGAAAAACGATGTAAGAAATGTGATGCTTCAATCATGAGAGGGAATAGCCACGCTTGCAACACATCTTCAAAAATACAGAACATGTCGAAGAGAATTTTGGATTTGTCGCCCAAAGCTCAGAGCCAGATTGTTCCAACAGTCCTCAGTCATCAAGTACTGCAGTCAAACTCATCAAACTTGGAATTTACTTGCAACTGTGGCGGTAGAACGCTCCAAGTTCAAATCGGGCAAGTAACCAATAACGTGATTGATAGTTCTTCTCAAGAACCTTTGCTCTCAGCAGATGATGTTTTAAGAATACAGAAAGATTTGAATCTCAGCATGAATGCGACGAAGAAACTCGCTTTCGCTGTATGCATAGCTACAAATAGTCGGAAAGCGGTTGAAGCCGGCCTCAAATTGGAACTTTCTCGAAAAAGTCATGCTTTAGACGATTTTTTCGTTTGCAAAGAGTTCGCGTTTGTCAATAAAATATTGAACAAGATTACGAAAGCTCCAGAGTATGCTGTTTATTGTAAGGATGTTGTAACGTTCATATAATTTATTAAAGAACGAAGACAAGTATCAGATGTCCACGCAAAAATAGGAATAGATGGTGGTCAAGGATCACTAAAAATTTGCCTTTCGATACAAGGTTTAGACAATCTATTCGAACCTTGCGCTAAAAAACGCCGTACATTCAACGATGAAGTTACTTCAAAAAAATTAAAAGATACTGGATTAAAAAAGTTATTTGTAATAGCTATAGCACCTAAAACGCAAGAGAATTATGAGAATGTCGCACTGCTTTGGTCTATTATGAAATTGGATGCCTTGGAGAGCACTATAGCAACCGATTTGAAATTGGCAAATATCCTCGCAGGGATTGGTTCTCACAGTAGTCAATTCCCCTGTACATGGTGTGAAGCAAAAAAAGATGAGTTATGTTTATGTGGCAAGTCTAGAACCATCGGTAATATTTTATCAAACTACCACGAATGGGCCAAATCTGGGGCTCTCGACAAACATGCCAAAGAGTATATGAGCTGTAAGAACCCGCCATTGTTGAGTAAAAATAAGAAAACTCAGTTGATCGAGCTTGTTCCTCCGCCAGAGTTACATTTAATGATTGGCGTAGTCAATTTTATTTTCATGCACATGATGAAATATTTTGAAACATAATCTCTGTCTTGGGCAAATGCTTGCTATGTTCATCGTGAGATAACTCGAGGTTGTCCCGCTTTCAAAGGGAATTCTTGCAAAAAATTGCTAGGAAATGTTGATCTACTCCAGGCTCAAAATCATCCCCGCATCAAGAGATTTGCTCAGTCATTCAAGGATTTCCGGGAGGTAGTGAGTTCGAGTTTTGGGAATGAGCTGAAAACGAGTTAAAGATCGTGTATAGGAACCTTTCGAAAGAGCTATTTGGAGTTGGAGATTCCAGTTACCCCGAAAATTCACGCAGTATTCTTCCTTATTGAACAGTTTCGTGAGATGAAGAAGATGGACCTCGGATTCTATAGTGAGCAATCCATGGAATCGGCACATTTTGACTTCAACTGAACATGGAAAAATTACAAGTGTGCGAAATCGAATTCTCAGTATAAAGAGAAACTTGTTAGATCTTTGTGTGTGTACAACAGTATGCACATTTGAATTGTGATTGATTGATAATGAAATTGTTCCACTTTGAAGAGGGTTCTTTGTTATGAAATTTCGAGCATTGATTATTGTTGATCCATACTTCCTAGAAAATAGTGATCCACGCAAACATGTATCAGAGGTCGATGGGACAGCTCATCCTTGATTATCCTCGAAATAATGGCGAAATCAAGATTCAAGATATTTTAATCTGATCGATTTCTCGATTATAGCTCTGCCGACTATTCTGATTCTAGCGGGAAATAACTTACATTGATCACGTACTTGAAGATAAAAGGAGAAATTCGGAGGAACAAGGACCTTTGAACTAGAGTCCGTGCGACATTATTGCTCGTCTCTCGGTATCGTGGGACCATGGATATTCGCCTTTACTATAAAATCGTTTCTGAAAACTATCTTTTTGATGTATTTTAGCGTGTTCCAATGTAATTAGGAACAATTGTGAGGGAGACAATTGCATTTTTATCGAGTATGGATAGATTAGTACAGAAATTCCAATGAAAACCAGTTAATTTGACTTTTTTGAAAAACGGTCCGACCAAAGATTTTCATTCTTGCGGGAAAAACTTCCATTTTCCATGTACTTGAAGTGAGAAAAATCAATTCTGAAGGGCACGCACCTTTGGGTTAAAGTCAGTTCAGACCAACCGTGTATATATAAGCCCAACTTAAAGGAAAGATCAACCACATTATGAGGCTAAAAGAGAACTGAGACGTCTGAAACACATCAATCATCACAGAAGAACTGCACCGAAAGGAAAAGCAGTAGCTTTTCGCGACAAAACCTCGTATAGAGGTTATTTCTCTAGGTTCATTAATTCTCACTAATTTGTCTAGCATGGCTATGTATACAGCCAGCCCCCGTCTCTCGCATCTTCTGATGTTGTGTCGCGATTATAGCTGTGTTTGCCGGGTGGTACATTAAAAAATCTAACAAACAAAATATTTGTTGGACTAACAAAACATCCGTTTGTAAAACCATCCATTTGTGAATTTCACAAATTCATTTGTGGATACAACAAATACAAGACCCAACAAACAGGTGTTTGTGATACCATCAAACCATTTTTTTCCGTGAGTCTGCTTGACTGCGACGGAAATACATGGTAAGCAACGGGAGTGGGGCGCGCAGGCGTGAATAACCACGGGTAGACCACCCACACCATTTCTATTGCTACCCTTGTATTTTTTTCGTAGCCTCGCGGCCTGCGGACAGCGCGGAAATTTCTTGTTGAGGCCTTCAGAGCTACAGAGATGAATTGAGTAATGTAGAAGGATTTTAAAGGAATACTACTGAAGCTTCTAAAGAACATGGATCCGAACAGAGTAGATCAACCATGGAGCATCCCATCTCTGTGTTTGATCAAGTTGTCAGGCTTTGCACCTCCGATGATCCCGTACCTGAGAGTTCTCCCTGATTTATAGTCCACCCAATCACAACAGCGTAGATTCTCTCACATTAAACTTGAGATACTCTGCTCATAACTTGTGTCTCCTTCGTACAGGTTGAGAAGAAGACTCTAGATGACATTTTAAACGAGAAACCCTACTTTTTCATATTTGAAAAAAAGCTATCTTCGCCATTAAATCTACCCGAGTTGCATAGTAATCAAACAACACTATCTCAAAACATCAACAAACCGACGGACAGCAGTCATGGTAATGATATTTTGAAACTCTTTTTCTCAATTTTTATCTCATTCCAGGGTATATTATATTAGTTTCCCATTCCTGAACTCTACTCATTTATCTGCCATGATTCAGGCTTAGGGTCCATCCGAATCTCATGACCCATGAGCATCAAGGAGACGAAAAGCCATTCTTCCGCTGTAACATCCCATCGAATTAGGAAATTCCGGTACAGTGGGAGCATCTCCGACACTTTTTTGGAACATGCCTTCCAAAGCCACGGTTGGAGAACAGGCCTATCGTTCTGAAACTTTTCCTTTGAGCCCGCTTGAACAGTGTTTCGAGGCACCATGGATCCCGCGTGATTGATTGTGATTGTTCGTCGAATTTTCTTCCAAGGAGTGAGCCTGTAGTCGAAATAGTGTATCTCATGGTGCGCTTGAACGCAATTTTTCCCGGAAGAACGAGAACCTCTGAGATCATTTTGGGACCCACTTCTCCATCATTCAGGCACCATTCCCCAACAAGAATTGAAATCGCCGGCCGAACCCTTTTTGAGGAATACCATTCGGAACATTTTTCATTATAAGACTGGGAAAACTTGAGAGATTAGGGCCAAACCTCGTTGAGTATGATCTCGAGACCAAGTTGCTCCACTTCGAAAGCCTAGTTATTACGAAATTCAACTGCTTTTGGGAACGTTATGAGACTACAATTATCTATTGAGCCCTAAAAAGTCTTGACAAATACGGTAAATCAATGTTCTGAGCTCTCATCTGAGTCCATGAGGATAATTTGCGCCAAATTTTCTCATGGGTGCTAGGACAGCGTTCTGAAAAAAATATTCCGATGTGGGAATTCTTACGCTCAGGTCCCTCAAAAAAGCTTGAAGTTTTAGACCACATTCATCTAGGGTCAATTGCGTATCAATGTATCTACACGTGACATGACTTGTTCTTTAGGTCATTTTACATTGAGTTCAAGCATTTCTAAATCCGAAAGAGTTGGGGGTATCGTGGATTTTTGTCTCCCTAGTTGATAGTGAGTACAGTTTCCACCAGAATGACAACGTGATGGACGCGATTGATCGATGAAGGAGCACGGAAACCACAAATGAATCCAATGCGAGAAAAATCTGAGGCCTCATACCCTTGGTATTCTTCCCATGTACCTGTACTTGGTCTCTTCCTAGCAATCATATACTCTCCATTCATTCGTGAAATTGTGAACGTATAATATATGTACCGTCTCCCTCTCTCCTAGGCCAAATACCATAATGGATATTGGAATATTATATTATATCTATATTACAGCGACGGTAAGAGAGAAGGAGATGACAGTTGGAGGTAAGAGAGAAAGAGAGAGAGAGAGAGTTGGCATGTGAGCGTTTCTCTGGAACTTTTGCACTTTGCTGAAAATCGTTGAAAAATGGAAAATGGAAACCGCTCAACGCACACCTGGGACCTTTTGCTCACATGTTTGTGTAGTATTGGAAGTTACAAATCCACTATTGAAACTCATATAGAGTAAGTGGCATCGCCAAAATCAGATTAATGAGTCGAACAAAAAGTAGTTTTTCGCCGATTTTCCAGGATTTCCTAAGCAATTATCTGGCAAAATTGACAATTTCAACGAAAGCCTTGGGCTTTTTGCAGCTTCGTAAGGTCGAGGTATCCGATTACAATTAGTTTTATCAACATGGAGCTCGATCCGCCAATGTGGGATGAAAAAAACTGAAATTTTTTCGTGAGTCACGTTTTTTCTATCTCACTTCAGAACGCTCGTATTCTAGACAGAAATATCGCACCAACGTGAGACTCGTCGCAAAGTATTCGCAATTGCATCTATTTTGGATACGCATTCCAAAAATTGCGTTCAGAATCGATCTACTGACCATTTGTAAATATCTTCTGTAAATTTGTCTCATTCTTCCTTCACCTAGATTCTCATTGAAGCTTCGGTATTTAAACGTATACTTATTTGTTATCACTCGACATTTCCCTCTTTTGATGGTAAACAGCATAACCGGATCCAAATTGAAGGACCAGATATAATCTGGATATGACTGGACCTGGAATCAGGCTCGGCCAGTCATCAAATTATGAGGAATTGAGCTTGGTTTCATTTGCATAATGATGTGAATCAGCCACCCCAGTGGCTTCCGAAAATTCCATTCGTTACTGAATTTTCCTGCTGTATTGCTACCCGGGAACAAATCCATGTTTGTACTCCAGAGAATATGATGATTACGACCACAAAATAATCTTCCATAGCCCTCATAGATTTAATTGAACAGCAAATTCCTCAAGAACTTTCTCAACAATCCATATAAAATCACGCTCAACAAAACTGCTCCATTACAGGGAAGCAGAAGTTGCTGCGCCGTGAAAACAATCGAATAGTCCGAAAAGTAGTCCGCAAGCCATCGCTTGCTCCCTCGACCACCCTCTCCAATTCATATAATACCTAAGATGGTTGAGGGGATATTGGATTCGCACAACACTGATTTGCGTCACACCCATGCAGTGTTGACTTTGCGATTAGTTGGAATCCGACAGAGTTGGACGCTGAAAAATTTTGTCCCACGCGTCAAATCGTCAGAGAGGCTTGGCTGATTGCGAATGCAGGACTGGCGATGCGAACGTACAGAATGGCGAAAGGTTTGCAAAATGACATTTTGCACAATCAAAGCTTTCAGACCGAGCGCTGTCAATGCTCACCATTACCTTCAATGCCTCATAAATGATGACTGGGAAGAATGAGTGAGGTTGAAACGGCCTAGCTCAACTCATATAAGGCACGGTAGCCTTGCGTGTGCGTGGTCATTTCCATTTGAATTACATTTCTTTTCACTCGCCAGCAAGGCGCTACCACGCTTTTTGATTTCACGCTTTCTCTGGGTATTTTGCGTGGAATCTCTATCGACACATAATTTAGATAGACTTTCGATGGAAATCAATCGAATAGATCAATCAAATTCCCTTCTGATAATAATTGGATCCTCATTTCTGTGGAATCTGGATGACCTGGAGGTACATCTACTGCATTCATAAATATGTACCCATGCATCCACGATAGATTTGATGACTGACTTTTCTATGATTCTTGGTTCGATGCGCGTCGAGATAACTGATGAAGGGCAGGATGTACTTGAGCCACTCACCTTCTATTAGCGTGCGTTGGTGTGGAACCTGTGTATGCTGCAAAGAGAACCTTTTTCCTTCCCCCGCCGTGCTCGGCTATGCTCGTCGGATGGCTTATTTATTCCTTGTCGTGTGGCTTTTGATATCCTCGTTATCCTCGTCGGATGTTCCTTGGATTCTCGTCGAAGGTGTTGATACCCTCGTTGGAGGATTCTTTCTATCCTCGTTGCCAATGTGGTGTCCGTGTGAGTTATTTGATGAGACCGGGGTTTCGGTATATAAACACTTTATTAAATTTTGGGATACAAAAGACATAGAGCCGCGCGTGTAGCTTCCCGGTCAAGTGCCGCTTGTCTATTGTTTCAATGCGTGCATCTTTCATAACCTGCATCTTAGTTGTTTCTATCTGGTACAGAATTTAAAGGCAAATAGATTTCCCTGCAATTGAGTGCAGAGAGACTTCGAGGCCTTTTTGCATCTTCTATCATAGTAGTGTGTTGGCCTCGCTCGCCGACGCTCGCTGCGGCCTGTAGGTATGGGTATCACCTCAGGGTAAATAAATAAATTGATTTTCCCAGAAATTCATTGTAAAAATTTATGAGAGAAATTCAACAACATGATACATCAATAAGAATATCAAAAGGCGCGGTAGCGCCTTGCTGGCGAGTATATATAGAAAAAAACTCGCAGCGCTGCCGTAGCCTTATATATGTCGTAGCCGGTTACTCAAATCCGCCGGTTAATTAACTGGCTAACCGGTAAAGTAACCGCAGCCGGTTAATAAAGTTTGCACGAGCGCATGCATTTCTTCGTTGACTGTCTAGTCAGTTGAGTAACTGACTGATGTTGACCGCCAGTTACTTAACAGGCTGGCATGTCTTCAGCCCGTCAATGAAATCTCTGGGATGAGTATCGGAAAATGAGCGCGCCTCGCGATGGTCGACTGAGAATTGAAATATTTTTGCTATTTCTATTGAATATAGTGTATATCGAATCAGAGACAAGCGTGAGAGCACATATGGGGAAACTATAATATGTCTTATGTCATCAGTATCGAAGTAATCGTACATTCCAATTCTTCTCATCATTTCGTTACACATAATCAACGCCTGAGAGTATTCAAACAAAGCATATAATGATGATGATGGATGTTGAAAAGTATTTCTGAAACTCTAGAAGTGTTGAACTATTCAAATGAATCATATGGTTCTGATAGGAGAGATACCTTAAAATCATCACTTATTCTCGGAAGCTCTGGAATGATGCCATGGAGAGTTACCCTGTAACTGCGCCTTGGAGGCAGGAGCAGTGCGTAGTGCAACACTGACTTCCTGCTGACAAGCAGTCCAATTTCCTGGAGCTGCCCCCCCCTCCCCCATATGTAACTCATGGGAGTCTCAATTTGGTGCACACTGTTTTAGATATCAATCATAACCCCCTTATATTCTGTTAAAATCAAGTGGACCTCGGACAATAGCAGGTGCTGATATGGTCACGCGATCTCCGATACGCAGAGGCGGGAATTTTTCAGAAGAAGCATTCTCCATCCTACCAGCAATCACTTTCTGGTGCTTGTTGGAATGATCTTAGACCACCAAAAGATATCTTCCCCTCGTGAACAATTGACGAGAATAAAATATGATTCTATTATATTTTCCCTAGCAGAATCATACTCATATTTTATTTAAGCATATCAACATTTTGAACATTTTAGAAATATTCTTCAAATTAATCATCGTTATATGCTTCGTATAAATACTCTCAGGCGTCGATTATGTGTAACAAAATGATGAGAAGAATTGGAATGTACGATTACTTCGATACTGATGACATAAGACATATTATAGTTTCCCCAAATGTGCTCTCACGCTTGTCTTTGGTTCGAAATACACTATATTCAATAGAAATAGCGAAAAAATTCCAAGTATCAGTCGACCATCGCGAGGCGCGCTCATTTTCCGATACTCATCCCAGAGATTTTATTGACGGGCTGAAAACATGCCAGCCTGTTAAGTAACTGGCGGGCAACATCAGCCAGTTACTCAACTGACTAGACAATCAACGAAGAAACGCATGCGCTCGTGCAAATTCTATTAACCGGCCGCGGTTACTTTATCGGCTAGCCAGCTAATTAACCGGCGGATTTGAGTAACCGGCTACGACATATACACCAAGTAGGGGTTTTTTAACCTCTCGTTCTCCCTTGACCATAGATTATTATGAATTCTAGCGCTTATCAGCCACGATATGCCTTAATAATCGCGAGCTTGGTCATTTCTGTATCGAAATACTATTTTGTTTCGTCGATGTATGAACTAATAGCATCGTTTCTCGATCGACAAATTTTAGACCCTCCCCGATGAGATTCGTCGTAGATTTTCGTCTCCCGTTTTCCGTTGAGTTTCGACTCATCTCGAAGTCGACACTGTGTCGGTGTAGCACAATCGGCCTTGTGTGCGTGAATGAGCGCGCTATATAATAAGGCAAGCTAGCAGACAATATTCACCATTCAGATTGTGTTCCAGATGAGTGTTTTCTCTCTGCACGAGTATCGAGTATACATTCAATACAAATCGATGCCAATCTTAATTGTTGGTCTACTAGTACAAAAAGAAGCCACTAGATGTATGCTCTCTTGTTTGCAGTGATTTAAAAATGATGGTCTGATGGCCAAAATATGTGCGATATATTCTTGCTGTTGTGCAGTGCAAGGTAAAGTGTCAAGAATAATCTTCAAGTATACTTGGAGAGACTTTATGATGCATGGGTGCCAGCATTAATCTACATTCCATCAGTGAATTGACTTTCACTCCCTCCGATACTTGAGACAAACCTAACTCTGAAGTTATTAATTGTGTATCTCGAGTTCATATAAATCTTCTCTAATGAGAGAATCACATTGCGACCAATGGATTCTCATACAAGCAACTTCTCGTATCTAACCAAAAACCTATTAAGGTCCAACACAAGAGGAATCGTCTCTCACATTCAGATGTTGTGGGACTGGTCAGTCCTATTAGTGACTGTCCATGGAACAGTTGTTGTGATATGTGTAGTGATCTCTGACGCTACTCTAATCAATTTTATATAACATACTTTCCTTGCATATCACCTTACATTAGTCTTGGCTACACTTTAACTCTTGATGTATCGGTCTCAGCTATCTCAACCTGCCACTTACATTCATGCTGAAGACTTCATCAAGAGCTGGTGGGCATACGATAATTCCTTAATAGGTCTGATGGAGCGTTCAGGGATCATCTCATTCATCAAAATTATTATTGAGAAAGAGTAGCACATTTACGCTCTTAGAGAAAACTGGTAAGTTCAACTTGGAAAAATTTAGGGCGGAGCAGTCAACAACATAGAAACTGGATTCATACATTCATCTGGATGTACTTTGGGAATCACTCTGTCTAACATCAAAGCACTTCTCACATAACGCTATTGAATTTTCATTCTCACAATGAGTTCCCACAAAGCAATCGAACTCCTTAATGTGTTACAACTAATCAATATCCTAGTTGAAATTTGTTCAAGTTTTTCGTTTTTCAAATAGTGTTGAGAAACAGATATATTGTCATAATTCCATATTTTATTTGTTAGTCACCCATTACTTGGTCATTTTGGTGGTTGGGATCCTCTGTTCTTGAAGAGCGGATGAACCAATTCGTGTAAGGAATTTTCACAATCAAGAACTTCCTCATCAACTGAAAACCTTATACTATTACAGTACCCTGCAGAAAAAATGGAACACGGATACATTCACTAAAACAGCCACCATTCTGAAGCGTTTGGGTCTACAACAATTTTCCAAAAAGCACTTGAAAGATGAGAAAAAAAACTATCAGATTATGTGTTTTAAAGATTTTTTTGATCTAAATTTCATGCCTTTAATTGACACTCAAAATTGGAAAAATTCTCATTTCAATCAATCACCCTCCATTTTTATGCAAGTAATTCTCCCGTGGAAATTCTTGCGGGATTTTGTAGTTCTTTTCAAGACCTTCAAAATCTTTTTTGAACGTTGTTCCGCGATATTTCACACCCGAGTCACAAGGGATCTCGTAAGAAGAATTTTGTACGGGTTGAGGGTATTGAAAGTATGGAGACATGAATTTTTCTTAATTTAGGTAGGCGGAAGTACTTTTGACCAATCTTTGGCATGAACCCGACGATTATTTCATAAGGTTCTGAAGATTTTACATCAAAATCGTAGATTATGACCTTTTCCGTATTTTTGTTACCCTTAACACGTACAAAATTCTTTCTATGAGATCGCTTGTAACTCGGATGTAAAACATCGTAAAACAACGTTCAAAAGAAGATTTTGAAGTTCTTGAAATGAACTCCAAAATCCCGCAAGAGTTTTTACGCCAGCATGACTTGCATAAGAATGTAGGGTGGTTGATTGAAATGAGAATTTTTCCAATTTTGAGTGTCAATTCAAGGCATGAAATTTCGATCGAAAAATCTTTTGAAACACATAATTTGATTGATTTTTTTCTCATCTTTCAAGTGCTTTTTGGAGAATTGTTGTAAACCCAAACGCGTCGGAATGATAGCTATTTTAGTGAAGGTATCCGTGTTCCATTTTTTCTGCAGGGTACTGTACAAGTAGAGTTGGGAGTCTTTGCATCAACTCAAGTTGAATTTCATGAACTAATTTTAAGTTTTGCTATCAAAAACCAAAAGTTGTACTGCCCCAGATTCACTTGCTTGAAATTGAAAAATGTTCATCTTGGAACGTAGCACACTGCTGTTCATTGGGGAGATGATTTTTGAGAATAAGATATGGATAAGTTTTCTTGGTTTTTATTCGCTTTTATTGAACTCGGCCGCGGCCGCGCCACCGAATTCTCCGTGTGAGTGTGTCACTGACGTGGAATTGCGTGGTATCCCGTGTATTCGTGTGGGTTTCCGAGCTCTGCGCGATTCGATATTTGTGTAAATGCAAATAGGTTTGTGCGCAGCGTCGGACCTCTCTCTCTCTTTTTCATTGCATAATTATGTATAGAGGTTTATTCGCGCGATCAGCAAGGGCAAGAGCCTCGCTTTAGAATATCACAGCAGCCGACGCAACTCGTCGATTCTTCGCAAACCCTACAAATTTCACTCTTTCTAGTTTTGATTAATCAAAACATAATGATTATCAACAAATAGAAATGAGATGCCTATCCTATAACAAGTATAACAACTGCCTGTAGGACCCATATAACCTCCTCGAAGTGCTGCCACTGCCACGCGATGCTGTCCTGTCAAGCCTAAACTACTGCTGGCTGTGTTGCTGCTTTTTATTTAGTGCTGTTATTGTGATGATTTGATGTTTCTCAGTTTTCAGCAGTTTTCAGAGTGCGGTCGATCTCGCCTAGCTATTGAATTCTTACAAGTTTTCTGCATGCGGCCTTGCTATACCATGGTCTTATCAAAAGTTTCTCTCCACCACGTGTGACCAATAAGGTTGTGATTAGTGTTAGCAGATGAAAAATAATAGGTACCTCTAAGAGTTGAATGGTTTCATCTTTTTGCAAGCTCAGAGAGGAAGTTGAGGCCTCAGTGTGCAATCAAGTGTTGTGGTGTATGTACAGTAAGCGCGCTGAGCCAAAGTCCTGGTCTTCAAATCATGAAGCACAATCAAGGTGATGAATGATATTTCATGAGACACTGTGTGCTTCTTGATTTGTCATTGAATTCAGACTTTCTCCTCACTCTTAGTATCGTATGCTTCAAGAATCTTCAGATGAATGACGGAATGGACTACATTCAAAAGTAAAATAGTCACAGTGGCTCTACGCGTTATGAACTTGTTTATTTGAACCATTGAGGATGCTTCCTGTCACTTCTTGATGCATCACAGAGATTCAACAGTCTCTTTCGGTTGAATTTTCATGGGCCCAGCCGTTAAAGTGTAGCATACCATGTCATATTGGGCTCGAGACTCATTCCATTTCTAATAAATTTCACTCTACTGATTTAGGAATATGATCATCCATGTTCGAGCTTTGGCATGTGATGTATCATATGATCTTAACGGATGGAGATGTCCTGATGATAAATTAATATATCATTGGATGTCTTCATATTCTAGTAATAAGGGTAACACAGCCTCTTAAATGTGATTTGACTGTAGCTTGTGAATTAATTCAGCATTATCGGTATGCTCAACATGAGATGAGAAATTATTTCTGGTAAATTATAGCTGACTCATTTATTCCACTTTTTATCAATTTGCACTCTGAAGCGCTTAAGAAAAAATGAATACCCAAAAAATCTTAAGAATAATATCTCAACATTCTGGCTGATATTAATATCCTTCATTCATGTTCTATATTCCAAGCGATTAGAATAGAACTAAAATTGAGAAAATAAAATAATTTAAAGAAACATTTTAAAAATTCGCTTTTATGTGAACCATTAAGCATAATTGCATGTCAAAATTTGAAGAAAATGAAAACAATTATCTATGTTTCTGTCATAAACAAAGAGTAAGTCAGTTGACGTCCAGCTTCACGAATTCCATAATTTCAAGATATCAAAATGGTAAAAGCGTGGGTTGTAAACTTGACACATCAAGAGTAGTTTTCATCAATCAACCCACGCTTTTACCATTTTGATATCTTGAAATTATGGAATTCGTGAAGCTGGACGTCAACTGACTTACTCTTTGTTTATGACAGAAACATAGATAACTGTTTTCATTTTCTTCAAATTTTGACATGCAATTATGCTTAATGGTTCACATAAAAGCGAATTTTTAAAATGTTTTTTTAAATTATTTTTTCTACATGTTACTATTCACAGCTTATATTTGTCAATCTGAGAATTTTCAATCATCGCCATAGCCGAGTTTTGAAATCTTTCCCCCTCCCACTTTACTTTTTCCAAAAGTCTAACTTGGCGAGTATCACCATCCTTCCCCCCCCCCCCATAACTCCATCTGAGATCAAAGTATGAATTTCAATTCTTGAGGGTCATGAGATCAGGGGAAACATGTCGAGTAACTTTTTACCAAAATCTAAACGTCAAACGAATGGAGAGATGAGATTGCAAAATATTGATTTCAACTCTTGAGAGTCATGAGATCAGGAAAAGTATGTCGAGTAATTGTTTTGCAAAATCTGAATGTGTAATGCATGAAGAATGATTGATTACATTACAATCTGATTATCTCTCTGTAAGTTTGACTCAACTTGAGTTACTCACCATCTCTACTGACTTTCAAACTGGAACGATCAATGCTGGATTGAGTTCTCTTACTTCTGTTTCTTCTATTGGTCTGGATAGATTATTTCCAATATATTTTAAGAAAAAGAGAGATGGTGAGTAACTCAAGTTGAGTCAAACTTACTGAGAGATAATCGGATTGTAATGTAATCAATCATTCTTCATGTATTACACATTCAGATTCTGCAAAACAATTACTCGACATTTTTTCCTGATCTCATGACTCTCAAGAGTTGAAATCAATATTTTGCAATCTCATCTCTCCATTCGTTTGACGTTTAGATTTTGGTAAAAAGTTACTCGACATGTTTCCCCTGATCTCATGACCCTCAAGAATTGAAATTCATACTTTGATCTCAGATGGAGTTATGGGGGGAAAGGATGGTGATACTCGCCAAGTTAGACTTTTGGAAAAAGTAAAGTGGGAGGGGGAAAGATCAAGTATAAACTTTGAACAAATTATACGTAAAGAATAAATTTTATATAAATGAACATGAATTGATTGGTATAATTAATGATATAAAAATATGGTGGAATGAAAGGTGAATGATGTGCGTGGAAATTCTAGAATTTCATACAAATAACAGAAGAGACTGGATAGTGACGTAAATTTTGAGATCAACTGATATCTTGACAATGAAATCTTGGAATTATATAATGGAATGATATGATAGATGTTCCAATATTTCATTATAATGAAACATAAATGGAATACAAATGATCTATATATGAAAAAAATCTGAAAGAAACATCTCTTAGGATTACCAATTAAAGTAAAGCGTACTACTATTCTCATTGTTCTCTCAGCTGAAACTCAAAGATTTATGACTGAGTGTATCTTGAACTTTTCTCATTTCCAAGACAATAAATTTAAATTCATGACGAATCTATTCTATCACGACCTGGACAAAACTTAAATTACTTCACTTGGTTTTAGTTATGTGGATCTTGAGAAGAAAATTGGAGAAGTGGATATATACAGCAATTAATCTTTGAACTATATCGTTAAAGTGGTCTCAATAATATAACTTCACTCAATACTCCAAGAGATTAATTGACGAATAAGACAATTTCTTATACGTTATAGGTTAGAAAATGTCAGAGATTATCATACAAATTCTTTAATAAAACTCGAATAAAAATTCTTGAATAAAATTCTTGAATAAAACTTGAATGAAATTAATGAATAAAACTCAATCATGAGAAAATACTCGTCTGAGAATTCAACCAAAGCAAAGTTGAAAGAATATAACTTACAAGGAGAGCATCAGGTCTGCGAAACACGGATCTTGATGGAACTCTGGGAATCATCTTGTTTCGGTTAGAAATGAAGGCATCTTCAAGGGTTTGATCCAATAGGCCTCCCATCCCGAGATACAGACATGAAGATCGGCATTGTCCATATAGACCACTGTTAAGATGACACATATATAGATATACTGACAATGCTAACCTCCATAGCTGTTTCTCGTGATAGGAGTGCCATTAGATTAAACCCTTGAAGACACCTCCATTTCTGACCGGAACAAAATGATTCCCAGATCTTCGTCAAGATCCGGGTCCCGCAGATCTGAAGCTCTCCTTGTTAGGTAATTATTCCTAGGGATAAGTGCTGAAGATTTTTGAGGATCTCCAGCCTGCCTCGAAGTAGAGATGAACTACTCCACTGTATACATCGTAAAATGTGGATATATTCCAAAAAATACGATTAACAGATAGAGATAACAATACATATTTGAAAATCCTCGGGGAAGTCATGTACCAAAAAGATGAAGAACGAGAGCCAATTCCCGCAATGTCTGACACTCTTACGAATTATTGAAACATATAGAATTAAAAAAGAAATCTAATACTACCGACGATTACTTGAGTTTCTTGTTCACTAAACGATCGCTCGTCGGAAAAAACCGCCAAGGAGATGGGGAAACTCCCCATAAATATTGGTTTCGCGTTAGATCACCGAACAATCTAGGGTGAGAGATGATCACTGCGACTCACCGCAGTTACTGGTGAGAAATACATTCGTGAAGGTATTGTATCGAGGGAGAAATTGAGGGAATTGTTTCAAATTCACAATAGCTGTGAGACAATATATGAAAATGCCTTTCACAGGTTAAAAACGGACTAAGAAAGTTTAGTAATGACGACCACTTGAGTTTCTTGTTAACTAAACCATCCCTCGTGGGCGATAACCGACGAAGAGGTGTAAGAACTTTGCTCAAAAATTGGTTCCGCGTTAGATCACCGTACCATCTAGGGTGAGAGATGATCGCTGAAGCACGCAACTTACCGCAAGTACTAGTGAGAAATACACTCTCACTTATGGTGCATCGGAAAAGTATTGAGCGAATTGTTGTAAATTTTCAATAGCTGTGGGACAATCTTTGAACATACCTCCTACAGACTGTCAAGGGACCAAGGGAGTTTAGTTATAGTTCTCCGACAATTCATTTGACAAGTGTTTGTTTTACTTTTAAAGTACCTTGTAGATGCTGGTACAGGTTGAGGTAATTCAGAATTTTATCGAATAGTATCTGACTGAAACAATTCCGAGTTCCCTTTTTTTTCGACAAATCAAAATCTGATGAAGTTTTCAAACCATTGGATCCATATGTGAAGTTGTAGTGTAAAATTCTACGAAAGTCACCTTTGGAAAGCAAAACCGATGAACGGTAAGTTAATTTATCTGATAAAATCGAGTATGATAGTAAATTATATTATACATAGTAATAACATCAACATGCATGCGTATTTGAAAATCCTCTACCTAAAAGTGGTGTACCGAAAAGATGAGGTACGAGAGCCGAGTCCTGCATATAGTTAGATCTCAATGATGATGTAATCCAATCGCAATGAGGGTCTACTGGGCTGCCTCTAATAATAGGAATTGAGGTAAAACTCACATTTATACAAGAAACACACACTACCACACGCACTTGCACGACGCTCTTGAGAATTATCCAAAAATATAGAAATAAAAGTAGTGATTAGTAAGGAGTAAATAGTAGTAAATATTAAGATGAGACCTCCTCTTGTTACTTTGTCTGATTCTGTGGATGTAATCAACATACTGAAAAATAAAGGGAAGCTGATTCGATCTCTTGAAGTTTCATCGGATCAAACTCCTCATGAAAGATCATATTAAGCTAATTTGAGGAAGCCCAGGAACACTATAATGCAACAAATCAATTGGAGAAAATAATGAGGTATGGACATGGTAAACCAGTATTGGTTGATGGAGAGCCTGTTCCAGTTAATGGTGCAGCAAGTATTCCTGGGACATTTCATGAATAAAAATAATGCTAGTGATGAGTTGCGTTTCTTCTATCAAAATGTTAGAGAACTCAGAACAAAGTTATCCGTGCTTCAACGATCCTGAGAGTTGATTGTGCCTAAACACATTCAGGCACAATCCCTGTTTTTGCCAATGGGATGATTGAGGCTTTCTTCCAGTTTGTGGGAAAGTGACCAGGCGATAGAGACTCATTGAATAACTGGGTGTAGTATGGTACAAGTATGGGCAGGGCAGATTTTAGCATGCCTGATGAGATTGAGTCAGCGCCTATACCACGCGAGGAACTGGAGGCATGTGCCTGAAGGACATCATGTTCCGAGACTTTGTGGAAATAAAAGATAGGAACATTATCTGGAATCGGTATGGAGCACGTGCAATCAACGTCAGCATCCGAAAGCTGCTGTGAGCTAGATGCAACTGAAACTTGGTGGTTATTGAGAGCATTAGCTGAAAAATGAGAGTGAGTAGTGAGGGGAGCCTCCGTGACAAAATACTAAGCTTACGTAACTCTCTCCATTTAGATTTGGGATCAGGTGTTTAGTCCAGGCGAGCAGAGATGAATCGGTTCTTATTGGCATTGAGATTGTTACTGACATCATTCCGAAGGGAACGGTATTGCTCGTACTTAGCAGATAAGGAGGATCGTTTTGCAGCTCGATACATGCGATCACGTTGCCACATTAGACGTTCGATATCAGCTGTCACCCAAAGTTCATGCTGAGAAGATGCCGGAATTATTTTTATGGGAGACAGCTGATCGAACGTTGAGATGGCTACGGATGATAGATGTTCAGATTTGGCATCAATATCGGCGCTGCATAGTGATGCAAGGATGGGATGATTGAAGTCCGGTAAACTTAGACTAGCAGAGATATTTACAGTATTTACAATATTTACATGAGAGTGCAAACTGTTAATTTGGTCTCATTGGCCTGGCTCAGTGTAAAGGGGGAAGATACTCGGATTAATCTTGTGAATGAGCTCCGATGCCAATATCTGCGGATCTAGCCGAGACAGATTGCGAGTGGCGAATTCTTTAGGTGGAGGGCTGGGGGTTGTAAGAAAATAATCAATTCCAATGAAATCATGACCAGCGGTGAATGGGGTTTGTGATCGTCTGAACTCGAGGACGGACGAAAGTGAACGAACAATGAACAGATCAATGCAAGTATGATGGACTGAGCCATCGTTTTTATAGGAAGTGTGGTGAGTAGGCTCTGAACTCACGACATTTCTCTCCCATTTCTGTCGCTACGCATCATCTGTTCATATCCTAGCCTAACGTTTCGGCTATCTGCATCTATGCTTCGTGTCGCATGTGGCGATTTACCTCGTCACAGAGCCCCTCGCTAAATCTCGAGACCCGTGAGAGATTGAAGTATTACTGCGATCGAAGCTTTGGCTTTACTGAATAGAGAATAGATATAACCTCAAAACAAAAAAATCATTGAATTTACTCTGCTTTCTTTCACTCCGCGTAAGATAAGTGAGTCAATTACGCACCATAAAAACCTGAGGAAACGTGACAGTATTCTCATATATCACGCACCTGTAAATATTTATTATTTCTTATATGCTTATCTATCTCTCTCTATATATATACAACGTGATAGTAAAGTACTCGACCAGCCGGGAAATTTCGAAAGTCCGGCGCGTTGTGAGTTTTGCAAAATAGAGAACTGACATTACTATAAAGATTATTCAAAAATGCTCATATTTTGGAAGTTCACGTTAAAAGAGACACGATATATGAAGATTTGGAAATTTTCTGTAGTAAAAGTGATTTAAATTCGATTTTGAAGTTTTTCAGGTTTTGAATTGGCGCCATTCAATATGGCGGCGGCTGTAAATGAGTCACGTGACCTCTAGGTTTGCTCGATCGACAGTTCTGAGACAAACCTGCGTTTCTCCACCACGAACTTTCATTATTCGGGTAAAATAAGCTCTCGATTGTGATTCAGATGAGAATTTCCGATGGAGAATGACATCACAACAGTTGGAAAATTTAGCGTCACATGTGCAGCCGCCGCCATATTGGATGGCGCCAATTCAAATTGTCAAAACTTCAATGATGATTTAAAAATCATGGAGGCGTCGTAGAGATTCCCAACTTTTTTTCCTATAGCTATTTTGCCGCAAACTCTCAAAATATAACATTTCTCGGGATTATGTCAGTTCCCTATTTTCTCGAAGTTATTCGAGTCAATTTGGAAATTTGCGTGGATGTTGAAAATTATCAGATTGTTGTGATCAGATGGATCAGAGAAGGGATCAGAGGGATCAGTCGTGCGAGGATCACATGGGATCAGCAGAGAGATCAGTTTGTTTTGCTGCCACACACGTGGTCTGGTTCCGAGGTTATGTGTTGGTGCGCCAGTTTCAGTATTCGCAGCGCCGAGGAGGTGGTTGTCGAATTTAGTGGCAATGTAGATCGTGAATTGTGCGACTGCCGTGCTCTTTGTCGTGTTCATGGGCTTCGGGGTAACATGGGCCCGTGCTGTTTGTGTTTGTCCCGTAGCCGCGCGGGTGATTCCCTCGGTGTAGGAGTGCCGAGCGCGTTGGGGTCGATTTTTAATTTTGGCCGCCGCTCTCAACATCGTGCACCAAGTCGCCTCGCCCGCTGCACCAGGAAGCATAGCTCTTGCACTGCACTGAGACCAGAAAGCGGGTGATCAGTGCCGATCAGCGAGTGTCGATTTGGTCCCGTACTAGTCCTCTGCGAGTGTCGATGTGGTTCTCTACCGGTCCTCGACGAGTGTCGATCTGGTCCCTCACCGGTCCTCGACGAGTGTCGATTTAGTCCCGTACCGGTCCTCTGCAAGTGTCGATCTGATCCTGTACCGGTATTCGGACAGGTGTGATTCTGATTCCGCACCGACACCCACCGAGGACCGGTACAGGACCAGAATACAAGGGCCATATCATTAGCTCGCACTATTCTGACATATCACACTCATTGAAAACTTTCTTCATTGCATGCCGCCGAGTCAGGTTTCCATCATTCAACAACAAACAACAGGACAAGCTGTGTTAGTAAACAAAACAGCGGATTGTGCTGTTGGCACTGATCACCCGCTTTCTGGTTTCAGTGCAGTGCAAGAGCTATGCTTCCTGGTGCAGCGGGCGAGGCGACTTGGTGCACGGTTATGAGAGCGGCGTCCGAAATTAAAAATCGACCCGAAAGCGCTCGGCACTCTTACACCGAGGGAATCACCCGCGCGGCTACGCGACAAACACAAACAGCACGGGCCCATGATACCCCGAGGCCCAGGAACACGACAAAGAGCATGGCAGTCGCACAATTCACCATCTACATTGCCACTAAATTCGACAACCAACTCCTCGGGGCTGCGAATACTGAGACTGGCGCACCAACACATAACCTCGGAACCAAACCACGTGTATGGCAGCAAAGCAAACTGATCCCTCTGCTGATCCCATGTGATCCTCGCGCGACTGATCCCTCTGATCCCTTCCCTGATCCATCTGATCACAACAATCCGATAATTTTCAACATCCACGCAAATTTCCAAATCGACTCGAATAATTTCGAGAAAATTTCGCAAAACTCACAATGCGCCGGACTTTCGAAATTTCCCGGCTGGTCGAGTACTTTACAATCACGTTGTATATATATACATATATATATATATATCCGATTGCTAGTAGAAAAACTGAAACTGATCTTTGATTTACCCAGTTTTTGAACTAATCTCTGCTCACCTGTAAATAATGTAAATAAATTATCAATTTCGTAGATAGGAACTGATTCAATGTACATAATGTAAATACTTAAACTATAAATACGAGTCTCTCTCTTCGTCTATATTTGTCTTTCTCGATTCATTTCCCTCTTTCGCTTGTAACGCAAACTAATATATTACGCGTTGTGAATAAGGATTTTCTTCTAGAAAAAATTACTGGGTTTCGCTCCTAAATAAAAGTAAAAAAATTCTAAATCGACGAAAGGGAAATTAACAATACTCTTGATTCCGATGCCGCTGATTTGATTATGATGAACCTGCCGCTATTGATACTGCTCACTCCAAATCATGTTCTCCTGGCAAAAAATGTTACTCTGCCCACGCCTTGTTCAATTTTCTTTGCTCCATACTCCGAATTCTGAATGCCTCGTTTAATTCTTCTGCACGACGAATACGCTCAGCTTGCGTAATATATACGCGTACTCGTTCTGCTGCCGTGCGGTAGCCCTTGATCGGCCTCCATTCTGTGTCATTGTTTTGCTGTTTCGACTGCTGGAGTGGCTCTGCTGCTGCTGGTGTGGGTGGCTCATCTTCAACCTCCTCGATGATTACACGGTCTCGCGGCTGCTGTTGCGCATAAAAATTAGAATCGATCCGCATTGTTGCGGATATACGATGACGATTATTTGCAGGCGTTAGAGCAGGTGGCGCACGCTGGTTTTGAAATCTTGCACGTGCCTTTTCTTCGCGCAATCTTCGTTCTAAATTGCGGCATTCTGCTGCCCAACGATCAGCTGATCGCTGTAAATGTTCACGCGCGTGGACTGCTGCCTCACGCTGCATGAGATTTTCTTCCCGCGCATCCAACATACCTGCCCTATACTCCAACGATTGGTGCATCTGCTCGGCATTCTGAATGGCCCGAGGCAGATCACCCGCGAATCTATTGGAGACCTGCTGTCTCTCTCGTTCCACCCATGCATGATACTCGCGTTCCCGAAGCCGCAAAGACTGGTTGCGTTGATGAAGTTGAAGGGCGAGACTACATTGCACCTCCAACCCCAATCGTGCATTGCTGATGGCGCCGTTGAGCTCCGTTGTAACTGCAGCTGCATGAGCGTCGGCGCGCGCTTTCCTCACTTGTTGCTGTTCTTCCTGGAATTCGGGCGTAGGTGTTGTTCTTGTTTTCGCTGCCGCGCGCGTTTCGATCTCGCGCCGGCGACGATCTTCCTCTCTCCAGGGCTCTGCCATGGTTTGTAGGCTTAGCATTAGAGCTGGCTTTTCACGAACGCGTTTACGTGCGTGAAATTCCGCGATGTCCTCGGAGGTAATGTTAGATTCTTGCTTACGCGCGGGCGGCCTTGTCGGGCGTACGGTGGGGCTGTTAGGTGCCGGCACTCTTGCGTCGTTATTAACGGCGTCCTGAGTGTCCAAAGGTACAATCACTCCCGCACCTTCACTGTCTCCGCCCTGTTCACTCGCGCGCGTTTCAGGGTCGCCATTTTCACTTTGATCTTGCTATTCACTGTCTTTAGCTAACCACTTAATCACTGCCTCTTGTATGGGTCCCATTTTACTCACTGATGGTCAATTTTCTAGTCACTAATCTTACCTCTTAGAATTATGCACTTAGTTTTAATCCTCACTCTAGTCACTTAGCTTTATATACACTCTAGTCACTTTGTTTTTTTTCTTTATATACACTCTAGTCTCTCTGTCTTCCTATATACACTCTAGTCACCTTCAGCTTTCGATTTGGATCTCGTTATTGGCCCTTTCGTGCGCGCGGCTTGCGAATCACTCTCGCGTGTAGTCTGCTCAGCTGCAGCTTCTCGCGGCTTCTGCCGGCTATTCTTCCGGGCGCGTGACACTGCTGCGGGGTGAGGAGACTCGCCGGCACTTGACGACGCCGAATTTTCTTTCTGCTGCTGATGTGATCATTGCTCGAGCGTATTATTTTTGTTCGTCTGATTTGATGCAACGCTTGCATATTTCAGATCCTTACCGTGGACAGATGATTGTAATTCCGCTCCATCCTTCGATAATACGTGGACATTTTCTCCTAATTGCCTGCTAATTTCGAATGGTCCTGGAAATTTTTCTGCCAGCTTCGTTGTGAAATTCTTCTGCGCTGATGACAATGGTCCATTCATCTTCAATACCTTATCACCTATCTTAAATCTAACATCACGTCTGATACATTATAATTCAATTTTTGCTTTCCGCTCGCTTTTTTAATCTTACTTATAGTAGAGTCGTGTACCTCGGGTAACTTATTCATACGATCTGACCAATTTTTTACCGATTCCTGAGAAACAGTAGAATCTAAATTGAACTTTTCGGGTTGAATAGTGAATTTCTCTGGCTCATCGACTCGCGAGCGCTCATTTGCTTGACTTGACTTCTGATTTTCTGATTCGGTTTCTACCTTATTCCCCGAATTTGATTCTGAACTGATTTCTGCTCCGTTTAAATCTTTTAATGACTCTATTCATTCGGCTCGATTACCGTTCTTCATGAAATTTTTCAAGCTTTTCCCGAATATTTTCACGCGTCTTCTCCATAATTTTGGCGCTTTAATCTCGCGTCCATAAAGTATGAACGCTGGTGATTTTCCGGTCGAACTTGAGAAATTCAAATTGTGACAAAATTGAAATTGTTGAACATGCTTATTCCACTCTTTGTGGTTATCAGCAAATATTCCTATCATGGTCTTAATATCTTTATTTACCCTTTCGACCGGATTTGATTGGGGATAGAAACTAGGGGTGAGTTCATGCTCTATACCGTTTTTTTTTTGCAAAATTTACTCATTAATTCACTTTCGAATTCTGATCCGTTATCACTAATCAAAGTTTCTGGTGTCCCATAATGTGTATATAATACATTTTCTAGTGCATTCTGAACCGCTTGACCAGTCTTTTTACGTAGTGGTACGCAGACTATATAACGGCTAAAAATACACTCAAAAATGAGTAAATATTCGAACTGTTCTCTCGATTTTGGGAATGGTCCCATTAAATCCATTGCTATAATTTTCATCGGTCTGTCGACTGTGCGCGTACTCACCATACCTATCTGACCGCGTTCATCTACCTTATATCGACGCCTCTTACGAAGATAAACACCTTTATGCTTGTGACTAACGAAGATTAACGTTTATTCGTTGTGAATACGAAAATTAACGGATTCTCCTTAGGTCCACGAAAACTAACACTTACTCCTCAGGGACACGAAGATTAACGCATTCTCGTTAAGTCCACGAAGACTAACACTTACTCCTTAGGGCCACGAAGATTAACACTTACTGCTCAACGGCCCATCTAGCACTTACTCCTGAACGGTATGAGGACTATAACACACTTGCACACATTCTCGTTCAAAGGGACGAAGACTAAGTATTCCGTCTTAGGGCCACGAAGAAAAACACATTCTCGTTAGCGGCACAAAAATTAACGCATCGGTAGACTTCATTCATGGAGGGACGGAGACAATAAGTATTTCGTCTTAAGCCCACGAAAAGTAACACATTTTCCTCTACGCCACGAAGACTAACACGTTCTTCTCGATGGAATGAAAAACAACACATTCTCTTTGACGTGACGATGAACGGTAAGTGATTGTGTTAGCCTTCGTTCCGCTAAGAGGAATGTGTTACTTTTCGTGGGCTCAAGACAAAGTACTTGTAATCTCCGTCCCTCCAAGGATGGAGTCTACGAATGTGCCAATTTTCGTGCCGCTAAGGAGAATGTGTTACTTTTCGTGGCCTTACGACGGGATACTTATAGTCTTCGTCCCTTCGAGAAAAAAATGGGCGAATGTGTTCATCTTCGCGCAGTTTGAGAAGTAAGTGTTACTCTTCGTGGTCTTAAGCAGTAAGAGATGATCTTCGAGGCGCTGAGGCGTAAATGTTGATCTTCGTGGCGTAAACAGTAAGTGTTAATCTTCGTGGCCGTAACAAAGCAAACGCTAATCTTCGGCCACCATGTTTTTCTTCGCGGTCGTTAGCGGATGTGTTTATCTTCGTAAGAGGCGTCGATATAACGCGCAACTCTTGCAATTTTTCACGTAATTCGCAACGTCGAGGTAAATACCGGGCCAATAGTACGACTGCGCGACCTTCCTATACGTTTTTTTTACTCATATGACCGGCTGATGGCTCGTCATGACTCTCTTTAATTATTTTTGCGCGGTCTTCTTCTGGAACTACCAATTTCCACGCATCCAAATCATCAACTATTTCATTTGATTCGCGATCTGGCCTATATTTATAAATTCTACCATCCATGATTTTCCAATCTCTGTATCTTTTCGGATGTTTCAAAATCTGAAAAAATCTCTTGTTGTACCACTTATCTGATGTTTTCTCAAGAACTCCAACTGAACCGATATTCATCGTGTCGTCTTCAAACATCCTTGAGAGCGCATCAGGTACAACATTAAGAGTTCCTTTGCGGTGGATCACCCGAAACAAGTAACTCGCGAGGTCATGGGCCCATGTGCCTACGCGTCCCACCGGATTTTTCTTGTTGAACAGCCACTGTAGCGCGCTGTGGTCTGTTACAACTGTAAACTTTTCTCCCTCTATATACGGCCTAAATTCTTCAATACTCCATTTAATAGCCAGACATTCTTGTTTTGTCACTGATCAAACTCTTCCTTGTCTTGAAAGTGATCAACTCGCGTAACAAACCACGCGTTCTTTGCCATCAACTTTCTGTGTAAGCATAGATCCTATCCCAGTGCCTGATGCATCAGTATGCAAGCACCATTCAGCGTCTGGAACTGGCATACTCAGCACGGGTGCAGATACTAATGCTTCTTCCAGCGCACAAAACGCTTTTCTTGTTCCTCTTCCCACTCAAATTTCGCATCTTTTCTCAATCAACGATTCATTGGCTCTAGAATCGTCGCATAATTTCTGTTGAATTTACTGTGCCAGGATGTCATACCTGTGAATCTCTTCACTCGTTTGACATTTTTAGGCCTCGGATAATTTTTGATTGCTTCTGTTTTCGCGGGATCGACTCTCAAACCGTGCTCGTCCACTATATATCCTCAAAATTTAACTTCTTGGCGACAAAATTTACTCTCTCCTCTGTTAGTCGTTAGACCTGCCCCCCACGATTCTGTTCAATAATTTCTCTAGTAGCTCTGAATGTTGTTCAAACGTCTCTGTCACCATGACAATATCGTCTAAATACCCGTACGCGTAAGGCTCTAGGTCTCCTATAATTGAATCAATTAATCTTTGAAAGCAGGCTCCAGCGTTAGCTAAGCCCATCGGTAGCCTTTTGAATTGCCAGTGCCCTCTACCGGGAATTGTGAACGCGCAAATATTAATCGAAATATTTTTGAGCTTTATTTGATGGTAGGCCATGTATAAGTCTAGCGTAGTTATATATTCCGCGTTCTTTAATTTTCTCAAAATGGTGTCCATATACGGTGTCGGATACGCGTCTTTTTCGGCTAATGAATTGACTACCCTTAAATCTACTACCAACCTATGCCCTCCGTTCGGTTTTTTTAACCAAAAATGCTGGGTTATTTCAAGGACTGTTTGATTTCTCAACTACGTCTGTATCGTATAAGGACCCCGCCATAAAGGATAGGAATTTGGCTTCCAGCGAATTTGACCGAATCGGCAATCAATCGATAGAGCTCGACGTGCCGAGCAAAAGTCTCCATAGTTTTTGAGTGATTTGGTTGCAAAGTCGCCGATTTTACCGAGCCAAAATAGGGTTATGACATCAATCGAACAATAACATACGTTCGAATTCGTTCGGCTCGCTTGGTATTTGCCAGCTAAATACCTCTGATGAAGCAAGAATCTTTGCATTACACGCGATTTGATAATCCTCTCAAAAGAATCTTTCACTGCCACCATTCTCGCGGGATATTTTCAAAGTCCGCACAATCAAAACGCTTCGAAAGATTTTGATATTCCAAACGGTCTGCGGGACATAGTATATTATCAAGGCAAATGCGGATGACGAGTTTCATCATCAACGAGATACATACAATATTTAGAGCTCACACCTCACGCAAGCGTGCGTTGAGGAGAGCGTTTTCCCGCTGGATGGTTGAAAAATACGTCTGAGCTCTCAGTACAACTTTGAAACAAAATCATTGAATCTTTTTTTCCGAACTGTTTATCGTTTGAAGGTAACGAGATTTTCACCTTTCTAGTATGCGGGGACGGGAGGGGGGCCTACAGACATTTGAAAATATCTTATGGGATTTCAGAGAGATATTCGTTTGGAATTTTGGGTGGTGATTGAATTCCGCGTCGTATCGCACTCGGCTTGAACATACGAAAATCGAATCAGGCCCAACTCTATATCGGTAAAGGTTGCGAAGATCGTTTTAATTTTTTTTCCGGGATCGCGGATTGAGACTTGTACGGTTATTTGAGTAGACGCCTATTGATTTTCGAAAATATATTCGTTTCAGCGAGATGATATCAGAAATGAGGAGTCAATTAAGTACTCTGTTGAAACCATGTGAAGCATCGAGTTCTTCTTTCCAATAGATATTGCATTCTGATTTTCGATAGATATATTCTCGAATGTACACTACTGGTCAAGAGTGTAAATACACATCTGATGATTTCTAGAGTTAGACATTTTGTGCGGACTTGTAAAATATCCCGCGAGAATGGCGGCAGTGGAAGATTCTTTTGAGAGGATTATTCATCAAATCGGGTGTAATGCAAAAGATTCTTGCTTCATCAGAGGTATTTAGCAGGCAAATACCAAGCAAGCCGAACGAATCTCAACGTATGTTATTGTTCGATTGATGCCGTAACCCTATTTTGGCTCGGTAAAATCGACGACTTTGCAATCAAATCACTCAAAAACGAGAATTTTTCGGGTTTAGCGGCTATGGAGACTTTTGCTCAGCACGTCGAGCTCTATCGATTGATTACCGATTCGGTCAAATTCGCTGAAAGCCAAAATCCTATCATTTATGGCTCGGTCCTTTTTTTGAAATTCTGCATGCATTGTTTTCTCCATTTTATCTGGTAGCGGAAAATATCTTTGCTTTACTGGACGTGCACTCTTCAAGAGTCGAATCTCGTATTCGATTAGATCAGTTGCTCTCAGGAATTTTTCGTGTTTATTCTGGTGAGGAAAACAGTTATCTAAAACTCTTTTCAGCCTGTAAACTTCATAATCACTCAACTTTTTCAAACCTTTACCCCTCGATTGTGGCTCTTGCGCGCTTTTTGACGCTTCAGATTTTGACTCGATTCTCTCTTTCAATGTCATTAGAATTTCAGATTCTAAATTCATTTGCTTTGGTGACTCGATTTAATATAATTCAAATGCAAATTTTTGCTTGTCCTTAAGGTCTGCGAATGTATACTCGTCACTATCACCCAAGATGTGCATCCCAAAGAAACGGATAAATTCAAGTCCCAAAATGAGATCTACAGCTAATGATGGCACGCTAAGAATCAGCATATTTTTGCTTATCCCAGCTATCTCCAGGGGAGTGATCAATTCCCCAGCTACCTCTTCTAATTCTCCGTTCACCATTTGAGCGAACAAAAAATTAGAGGGTTGGAGCGTAATACCAATTTGCCCTGCGATGTCTCGATACTTTCTGCCTATCACGGACCGTGCGGCTCCTGAATCTAATAATCCCTTCAATTCTATCGGGCCAATTTTTACGTTGATCCAATATCGAGGATAATCTGTCGGTTTTGTCGTATCAGGAACTTTGAAAATCCTAGTCGCGTCCACTTGAAAAGTATTCGCAGTTTCTTGAGATTGTGTCTGACTGGCTTCGCAAACTTTCGAGACCTGTTCGGACGTAGCTAACGCAATGGTCTCATTTACGCCGCTGGTTTCGCGTTTCCCGCATCGACTGATGGTTCCGTCGCGGGCGCGTTTTCTTGCAAATTCACTGCATTAACTGGGCATTTGGTTGTTTTACTGGTGGCGGTTGGCCCTGGTTCTGGTAATTATTATAATAACCATTATTATAATATCCACCATAACCTCTACCACGATAACCCCCTCGATAACCACCTCCTCGATTCCCTCTGTAACCTCCTCTTTGATACTTATTTTGGTAATTATTATTGTGATTGCCATTGTAACCTCTATTCTGATTTTGATATTGATTTTGACTTTGATTTTGACTGTTATTTGCGTAAAATTCACGTGTCTGAAAATTTTGTTGCCAAGGATAGTTATTTTGGATATTGAGGTGGTGGCCCTGCTTGAGCACCCTGCTGCTGGCAATTGCCACCGTTCCCGTTGTTGTTATTATTGCCTCCCCTCTCGCTTCGGTCTCTACGTAGACTCCTATTTCGACTCTGTCCATTGTTTTGATTTGCGTTTTGCGCGTTATTGCTCTGATTCGCGTTTTGACCGCTCGGCTTCGGTAAGAGTTCTTCTCGTGATTTCTGAATTTGAATATTCATCAATTTTGCAACGTCTGCCATAGTTATTACTTCGACGGTCGCTAAATCTATCGTCTCTTTTTCAGATTCCGGTTTTTCCCCTTCTCTTGACTGGAATTTTGAGTCTCTTTTGAATTTTGATTCGAATTTTTAGCCTTTTGCGGACTTGATTTTTCATCGTCTTTCTTATTACCCTGAACGAGTGCTTGATTTTTGCCCGCGTCAAAAGCTTTCCCAAGCTCGGTAGCTTGTCTGAAAAATTTCTCAATACCCGCGTGCAAATATCGACGCATCAAAGGGTGAAAATCTTTTCACATATTATAATAAATTCGTTCAACCTGTTTCGATTCGGGTGGCAGTTCCGGCATTCTGTTAAAAATTCGACGCATCGCTGTGATGTATTCATGAACTGGCTCATCGTCTCTCTGTAATCGTGCGTGTGATTCGTCTGCTAACCGTTCTCAATATTTTTCGTCCTGGTAATGCGCGCGATAACGAGTAACCGCATCTCTCCAAGATTGCCAGCTACTACCGCGTCATTTATACAAATCCAACGCTGGGCCGCTCAATAACACTGCTACCGCTCGCAAAATATCGTGCTCGGACATGCCTGCCACCATCCTATGCTCGTCTACTTTAATCAATAATTCCTCCAAACTCTGATTCGCTGAACCTGAAAATCTAAGGTTCCATAATTTTACTGTGCGCGTGAGATCTCTCGTTTCAGACGCATTCCTCTCGTTTCTATTCTGTGTATGTGTGTAAAACTCTGAACGCGCTGCCTGTGTTTGTTGCGTGTTATTCGGCTGCGGTGCCTCATTTACGTCTGCTGCCCAACTCACACGCGAATGGCCGCTGAGTCTTGACAAAGAGGGCCTCAGATTATCTCCTTGATTCTGAGAAAATTCATTCTCACTATCGCCAGAAGAAATTCCCTCATCATCCTCAATTTGCCCCGTTTTATTTCCTTCATACGATTTATTTTCAACACCGCACGATTCATATTCCCCTCCTAATAATACTTGCTGTAATTGCTTGCGTAAAATTTGCCTACGCCGTTTGGATCTGTTTGAATCTGTCGTTGTGTGCGTGTCTGTGTGTAGCTCGGCGCTTGGCTCTTTAGCTTGCCGTTGAGTCTTTGATTGTAATGGCGCGCTCGATCTCGCGCTATTCTGGAAACGCACCGTCTGATCCAAAATATTCTCGCGGATGATTTGATTTTCAGCATTTTCGCGGTCTGACGAATTTTTCCAACTATCCGCGATCTGCATTGGAATTTCATATAACCTGCCATTTCCATCTCGCAACGTAATGAATTTAATTGGCGGTTCGTTAGCTTTTCGAATTTCCGGGCGCGCATCATTTTGGACTAACGCCGATCGCCGTTGTGCATCCTGTTGCACATCCGCTAATTCATCGCGTGATGAGCTTCTCCGCACTCGGTGATTGCGCCTAGTCACATTTCCATCGTTTATATTGTTTGCAAAAATGTCGTCCTCCTCATATCTATTGAGGATTGAACGCCTATCATGTGCTGTCTGTGTGGTCTTGCGTAAAAATCTCGGCAATGCCTCCATTCGCGCGACTTTTAATCCAGCCAGATCCATCAATAAATATTGATCGAAATCTGTCTCGTTATATTCACCGCGAACGCGTCTACGCAACCGTTATACTCGAGCCCTAAATGTCCCTTCACGCGAGAGCAAGAGTTCACCCAAAGCCTCATGTAACGTCCCTTCATCAATATTATTAATGAAATCGTCCACTATGTGGCTATCCATGTGAGCTCCCGCCATTTTGTCAGAATTTTTTCTCACTTCTCTTACCACAATTGAAATTCAGACGGGCCAGAAATCAGAAATATCTACTTTAAAATCTCATTACTCCAATGTTTCGCATGTGAGAATCACGCCACAATTATTCATTATTCTATCATGCAAAATATTCTCATATCATATTCTCATACTGTGAGTGCCATAACCTCAAAATTTTGAATTTTTAATTTTGAAGAATACCCGATATAATACTGATTTGGTCTGTGAGAAACATTTGAACTGTCGCGCGTCTCTCGAGCCGGTACGTCAGGATACTTCTCTCCTCTCCGGCCGAGGGCGTGCTGTTCAAGGTGTAAACTCACACAGTCTTACGTCAATACATTCACATACTAATACATGGGAATACCGGGAATTCCATAGGTTTCCATGAGGAATTTTTGATATAAATCATCATAAAATTTAAGACTTCTTTTCCTCATTAATAGGCTCATTTCCCGGGCTTTTCAGTGTATATATTTTTGTTTCATAAGATGTCCATTTTAGTATTTAGTATTTAGTATTTATTTAGGAAAATTCACGGGCCTGATGGCCCAATATGAACATATACATATACAATTGAAAAGAAGAAAATATATATATATATATATATATATATATATATGACACAATAGTAAACAAGGCGAGAACGAATATAATAGAATATAAAAATAAAAATTTCGGAATTGTAGAAAGGTAAGATATCACAGTAAGAGAGCTGAGAAATATGAGTCAAATATACAACTTAACATAGAAATCTCTGCAACATTTGTGAGCTAGGAGTTACACAGAATTTTGATCTTAGACTCGAATGTAATATCACTCATTTCACATACATCGTCAGGTAGAGAATTCCACGCTTTTAGACACCTACAAAGGACAGAGTTTGATCCAGTTTTGGACTTGTAAGGAAGATTTCTGAAAAATGAAGTTTGCCTAGTGCTGTAATGAGATTGAATTCTTCCTAACTTAGAGTGAACATAGTCGATACTTGGGATCAATTCGATAAAAGATCTGAAAAAGAGTAAATCATTATAGTCGTGAAGACTTTGAATTGTATGGATATTAAAGTGTTCATACAGGTGATCATAATTGTGATCAAAGCGATCAAAGTTAATCCTACATTTGAAAGCAAGATACCTTAAAAATCTGTGATTCATTTTCTCCAAGTCATACTTCAAATAATCAACGTGAGGACGCCAAATACTAGATGCAAAACCGAGTTTGGGTTTGACAAGTGACGAGAAAAGATATTTTATACAATTGATATTATTAAAGTCAGTGGTCATTCTCTTGATGAAATCCAAGGTTCTACTACCAGCATTTATGATATCCTCAACATGATCCCTGAAAGACAACTTAGAGTTAAAGATTACCCCAAGGTCTTTCACTTTGTAAACCCTAACAAGCTGTTCAGAACACGTATCGTAATTGAAAGAAATGGGATTATGATTACGAACAAAGCTCATGACATGGCACTTTTTGACATTTAATTTGAGTTTGTTAATGCGAGACCATTCAACCAAAACATCCAGATCTTTTTGTAGTTTGGAACAATCAAGAACACTTTGTACACGGATATAGATTTTGACGTCATCAGCATAGACTAGGACAGAACAATATTTCATAATACTTGTAAGATCGTTTATAAAAATGATAAATAATATAAGACCTAGATGAGAACCTTGGGGAACACCAGATGTAGATTCATAGAGATCAGAGACTGAATTATTCAGTCTCACAGATTGTTTGCGATCAGTAAGATATGAGGCAATCCAATCAATGAGCTCAGGACAAAATTTATAGTTACATAGCTTATTAATAAGGATACCATGGTCAACTGAGTCAAAAGCTTTGGAGAAATCAGTATATACAGCATCAACTTGATCAAAATTTTCAAGACAACTTGTTATGAAATCAGTGTATATAGCAAGATTGGAAACCACTGATCTCCCTCGCACAAACCCATGTTGTTCTTGAGCGAGAAATTGTAGGAAATAGTCATATACTTTATGAAACATTATGGCATCAAAAATTTTAGAAAAGACACTAGAAATAGAAATCGGTCTATAGTTTGTAACATCAAAACGGTCACCAGATTTGAAAATAGGAGTAACATATGATAGCTTCCATTTACTTGGGAAAATTCTCTATCGGATTGATGTGTTGAATAGTAAACACAAAGGCTTGATTAGTACACCACACAAATTCTTCACAAATACTGAGGGAATACCATCTGGGCCCGCAGAGTTAGATTCTTTGATGGAATTCATAACATTCAAAATCTCATTTTCTGTGATAAGTAAATCAATATCATTATGTATATGTATATAGTCTTGAGAGAGTAATTTGATTATTGGGTTAGACCCAGAGTAAAAACTACTGAAGTAAGTTGCAAATAAATTAGAAGTTTCAGAATCATTTGAAGAGGTCTTTCTTTGGAATCTAACTTTGTCGGGAATACTGTTATTAATTCTACATCTATTAACATGTGACCAGAAAGCTTTGATATTCTTCAATATATTATCCTGCACATTCTGAAGGTATTCCTTGTGGAGAGATCTAGATAAATGAATGCACTGAGCCCTAAGTTTCTCAAATACTATGTAATCATTGGGATTATTACTCTGAATCCAATTAGTGTGGGCGGACACCTTATCACCTATAAGATCAATAAGAGCTTTGTTGAACCAAACAAGATATTCCTTTGAAGCAGGTTTCTTCCCAAGAGGGACATGTTTATCAATGCAGTCATTCAAAAGGCTATAAAAAGAATCAATAGAATTTTCAATATTATTGTTGTCAAAGTAATTACCCCAATCAATGTCACACAGAGACTCACTAATAGCAGCGTAGTCTGCTTTGAAAAATTTTCTATTCAAAACTTCACAAGTATTCTTAGAGTCACTAGAAAAATTATCAAGATCACAGGAAAACACAGCAGGTACGTGGTGTTGATCAGTTTCAAGAAGGTGTTCAAAATCAGCAATATGTTGTACTAGCCCTTTGGTGGAGAAGAGCAAATCTAAACTATAGGCCTTAGAGTGGTGACTAGGGAAACATTCACATAGGTCCAGCATCGAGAGTTCAGAAGATATGTAGTTAGCGGCGTCCCTTAATCCAGGAGCAATGTAGTCAGAAAATTGGGCACTGATATTGTCACCATCCATCCATCTCACATTTCTTAGATTATAGTCACCAAAAAGTAGTAACTTAGTGGAGGGGTGTTCTCTGACTACATTAGTAACTGACTTAATGTGGTCCTTATATTTGTCACTAGTTGATCCAGGAGGAATGTAAGTACACCCAACTATGCACTGAACTTTAGATACAGATAATTGAACAAAGACATGCTCTACATTGATTGAGACTGGCCAAATACGTTGAGATGATAAATCATTCTTGACTGCTATTAGAACACCTCCACCTATCTTCGATGAACTAGTGTTTGAATTTCTATCCATGCGGTACACACAAAAACCATCCAGTCCAAGCTCGTCATCGGTGATATTAGACAGCCATGTTTCAGTGAGAATGAATATGTCTGGTTGAGGTGAGAGACTGTGCCAGGAATGTCTAAGAGATGATAATTTGCTATTTATGCCCCCAGCATTCTGGTAATATATTATGATTTTTCTGGACCTTGATTTCCTTGAGAGTTTTTTGGGTCAACTTTTGAGGCATCAACTAATCGAGGAACTTTGTTAACAAATCTTATAGTCATAGGGTTGTTGGGGAAACGGTTGTTATGTTCTTGTAGCTTATGACGAGACTCTGCCATGTACTTCCTCTGACTTTCAGTTAAATCAGCAGCTGCCTTAACAAGATCAGGAAGTTTGAACTTATTCTTCAGTACACACAAAGCTTGATTGAAGGTAGTAAAGGAGATGATAATTGGTCGAGTCTTGCCTTCTACAAATTTCCCCAGCCTCTTACAAATAAAGGTGGAGGACTCCAACGACACATCAATTTTGGAGAGATATTCACTGATTGTTACATTATCTTGAATAGATACACCATCAAGCACATTGAACAGAATAATATTATTCTGTCTTTTGTACCTTTTAGTTACTTCAGAGAAGATTTCTTCAGTATGTAATAACTGAGAAGAGTTTGAGACAGATGAAGAGAATTGGGCATTCACTTCTGTAAACTGAGACTTCAACTGCAACAAATCTTCTTTGACATTGATTATATTAGATGAACATTCCTCGAGTCTTGCTCCATCAATCTTAAGAGCGTCAACTGCATCTTCTACTTTTTTGATTCTGTCCTCAAATTTAGAAACACTATCTTGAATACTAATGATGGAGGACTTCACATCAGCAAGCTCGTTCTTCAGTGTTTGCTCCATATCATTTTTGGAATCACTGATATTTTGAGTCAAATCAGACTTCATCTCAGAAAGTTTACCAAAAAGTTCACCCAGTAAGGAAGTTTGCATATTAAGAAATTTATCTTCTAGTGAGCTGATCAGACCATTTGGTAAGCTATTGGCATCACCACCAACACCAGAGCCAGTATTGTTCTTGGGTTGCACATTGATGTTCTTATTAGTACCATTCGAAGCCTTCGGAGAGGGCAAAAGTTGGCTATTATTTTGTTCGGGTGGCTTTGATTGCATAAAACAACACTGGAAAACACCTATCTTACTTGACACACATCTTATTGCACATGCTTGATCATACACTTTTTACATGCATATCCATATACACATGGATCTTTGCAGTGTGCACAGTATTGATTGTTAAATTTTGCAACAGACAGAGAATTCAGCCATTGCACAGTAGATTGGCGGGTGATCTTCTTATGGTTGTCATCATTCATGTTGTTCATTGTAAAACTTGAGTCTTAGGTTATACACAGATGGCAAAAGGCACAGATCAGACCACTTTTTCTTTCAACTCAAACAGCAACAATACTCAACATATTGAGATACTAATTAACTCAAAATGAAGACCATCAATGCAGAAATAGCAATATATAACAGCTCCACACACTACAAACAGAGATTATCGATAATTTGAATTAAAAGACGGAGCAACAAACAACAGCTGACGCAAAGCGCGGGAAGTCCTCGCTCCTCATTTTGGCATCATATTTAATTTTGCAAACTCCATTTGTTTGTCAAATTCTTAAGATTGACAGATACAAATAAATCCTGTTTTTGGATACATAAGACCGATTTTAAAAGGACTTCCCATCATTCATCTGTTGAAAAAATTACTTTATTTCCGAGAATTCAGTCTCGTTGTAAATATGTAAATAATGAGTTGTGAAATAACTTTCAGAGTAGAATAAGTTGTTTAAAGGATCAATGAATCGCCTAGAAGCTCGATTATGAAGAAAAAATCAAAGTATATATTGTGATTAACGAGTAATTACAAAAAGATAGGAAACCACGTGTTTCTAGAATGTTCCAGAAAATTATCTTTCATTTATTACTAAATAATTGAAGCAGCCAATTTTGAGTTTTTTATCATTTGTAATATATTTTGATGCGACTAATCCAAGGATAATAGAAGAATCTACCAATATCATCGGAAAATATGAATTTCTAAGAAGAATCATCGTTTTTTCATCATTCTATCATCTAAATCATCATCTAACGTACAATATAGATATACTGTACAGCCAGAGCACCGAGTATAAATACAGGCTCATCAGCCCATTGAGGCAGGCTTGCGATCATTTGAATATAAGAGCTGTATCGAGGTTTTGGTGCTCTGGCTTTCCTCAAGCTTGTATATAGAATTGAAAATAAAATGTGGATATTTCATTTGTAATATCTGGTAGTTTTGATATGCCTTGATGCAGGTCCTAGACGATGCTGTGATGGCAGTTCGGGCCTAGGTTCCCGCACTTCTCCAGTATTCGTCTGATTCAAAAATACGCACCCCGGGAATCCATGTTTGTGTAGGAGCCTCAGTCCTCTATACACTCTTAGAAACCCGGGTGAGCCAATTCTCACATCTTTCGTAAGTCGATATGCATGAGGGCCTCAGTCCCCTCGGCGTTCACTTATGAAAGAATTATATATTTTTTGTAAGTCGATGTGCATGAGGGCCTCGGTCCCCTCGGTGCTCACTTGCAAAAAATAGTTCAAAATATAAAAAGAATCAGCTTTCTGAGGTCGAATGAATCTGTTCCTAAGTACCTATATAGTTTACCTTTGAAAGTTGAGGAAATCTTTAGCTTTTGCCGCCTCGTTGAAGGGCCTCAGTCCCCGGATATGGGTGAGCAAGGGCTAGGATAATCCGCATTACGAATCCCTAATATCCATAAAAAATAAGGTCAATCCACGAAAAGTCGTACACCTCTATTGGGGTATCCCTATATTCAATTCATTACCAAGCATCCGGCTCTCTCTCGAGATCCAGATCCTGTTGGTACCTCACAATATCATCAAAAATTGGTCAGACGTAAGCGTGAAAAATGGTCGAGGCAAAATTGAAATGCTAAATCTCTATCTTCATTCACTCATATATGTCTGTTAAACTTGCTACGCCCCTATTCGGCTGTTGAACTTCAAAAATCATATTCTCACTAATACAGAGAGGGAGAAAAAAAACTGCCATCGACTCGTGTTCACGCTTACGGAGCTTGCTATATCTATATACGCATCATGCGATCTCATATTCACGCGTGAGGTACTTGACTCTAACTTTCTCCGGCTAAGCTTGGCCTTGGCGCGCTTTCTATCGATTTCGTGTCTCTCAAATTGTCACATATATTCAAAGATTCTAACGATTCTAACTGAAAATTGACTACTTTACTCATAAAATTCTTAGGCTCGATTTTGGGGTAGATTTTTGATTACTGCACTCTTTTTCATTCCCTGTAACGCTTTTTTCGAATGAAATTGAGCTATTGCTCCAAAATTTGCGCGCGAAATGCGTTACATGAAATTTCAAAGTACAATAATTAAGTAAACGTTGGGCGCCAATGCGATAGGGTGTTGAGCCTCTTGAGGTGATACTTATCGTTATACCCATATCACTTCCATCTTACCCCTAAAAGGGATAAGGCATTTGGCGAGATCAATCATCGATATATATGTACGTGTGTATATATATATATAAACTCATCTATACAGTACTTATGACGACCGACAGTATAGATACCGTTGTTACACTTATCAATATGTTATGACGACCGGGGGTTAAAACAGTGATTTTACGTTCAAAAACTAAACCATCCCTCGTGGGAGATAACCGCCGAGGAGATAACAGTTGTTCTGCTTAGACAGTGGTTTCGCGTTCAAACACTAAACCATCCCTCGTGGGAGATGACCGCCGAGGAGATGACAGACGTGTGCTCAGACTCCGTTTTGCGTTCAAACACTAAACCATCCCTCGTGGGAGATGACCGCCGAGGAGATGACAGACGTGTGCTGAGACTCCGTTTTGCGTTCAAAACACTAACCATCCCTCGTGGGAGATGACCGCCGAGGAGATAACAGAAGTTTTCTGAGACAGCCGTTTCCGGTCGTCATAAGTCGTGTATACGTAAAGAAAATTTTGGTCGTCATAAGTAGGTATATTTGTAAATGTTATGACGACCGGTCGTCATAACCGAAAATGTCGTCATAAGTGGGTATATTTGTAAAATTGGTCGTCATAAATGTCTATAACTAAAAATATATATATATATATATATATATATATATATATATATATATATATATATAGGTTAAGCCAATGGAATTGGTTGAAACTCTAGATTTTATATTTAACTGTGGTCCACTTTGGTTGACTTCGAACATTCATTTAAACTCAATAAAATAAGTATCATCAGTACAAAATAGATATAAATCTCGCGTGAAGTATTACACTCGCTATGAACTTTCTTCAATTTTGCGTGAGAGAGAGAACGCGCGGGAGAGAGAGAGACCCTTCGGTATCCTATACTTCTACAGCATACTACTCGGGCCGATGCCTCGTACCCTGGCCGACATATCCCGAGGATGAGCGATCCGCTGACTCGCGATCCTGGGCTCGGTTCGGGCGGCTATCCGGCAGCACTCCTGGTGTCACTCCTGCATACACCCGCGTACGGCCGTCGACCGGGGACAAGGTTGGCACACACACACACACACACACACACACACACACACACACAGATACACATTACATGCGGCGCGTCGATATCTTGATCCGACGGATGGATCAGCCATTCGCTCTCGCGTCACGCGGCAAGCAGCACGTCATCGCGACGACAGCTGTCCCTTTTCTCTCTTTTCTCTCTCTCTCGCTACGCATCATCTGTTCATATCCTAGCCTAACGTTTAGGCTATCTGCATCTATGCTTCGTGTCGCGTGTGGCGATATACCTCGTTATAACTTTGTCAATGTGAAGATGGAAGTCAAGCTTTATATCAAGTTATATTCTTAGATCTTCAGAGATTGTAACTCTGTTCAACTGCTTACTATAGGAGTACCATTAGATTAATAACAACGTTCAGTCTCATGAACCGAAATCATAATTCATTTTTGACATTTGATTTGAGACCATTAATTTCACACCTAAGAGCCAGGGATTCTAGGTCAGATTGGAACTTAGATGCATCATTGTCAGAACTGACAGTGGAATAAAAGTTAAGATCGTCAGCATATAAGAGGAACTTGGAGTTTCTGATAAGAGTCGTGGGATAGCTGATACATGCACGAAATAATATAAGCCCTAAGATTGTCATATATTGCATCGTCCTCTCCAAGTGATGATTACTTTTTGAATGTGATTCGATCCAGGAGGACTCAATTTATCATGCTGTAACATCATGTGCTTGGTGAACCTAGTCCTCCTAGATCGAATTACATTTCGAATGTATTCAATATAGGCCCTAGATGCGACCGTCGATGTTTTCAGCATTTTCTATTTCTCAAGATTGAACTTGCGAGCTCGTCAATCGAAAGCTAGAAATGTGAATGAAAGCTTTCGAGTGACCACTAATTGAGGCGAATTTCGTCGATGCATGTTGAGATTCGGAACAAAAAACAGCAAGTACCGGAATCGTGCCAAAATCTTCCAATTTGGCGGTATATTATCCTCACCAACTTTGTTACGCACTTACCGATGAAGGAATTCGTTTTGTTGGTTTCATCGATGGATTGATACGCAATTATGAGGAAGTTTGTTGAAATCTGGGTGAGATTCTTATTGTCTTCGGGATCTTATTACATTTCACAAAACTAGCGTTTGAGATGGAATCGAATCCTCACCAATATCTTAAATACACATCCATAGATCGATCGTAGTTCGCAACCCTTGTTTGCAGACGAAGAACTTGCACTGATAGTTTGTGACTTTTTCAGGAGATGCAGCTCAGAAGATTCTTGATTGGAACAACCGACTTCCGATATGTGCTGGCTTAATATATATACAGCGAACCCCAAGTTATTTCAACAGCATGCTGCAAGTTGTTTTTCATATTCCACCATTAGTCAACTGGCTCCTGTCCAATCCTCACAAGGAATTTGAGTGCGGACAAAGTGGTAAGGATTATTTTTTATTGCTGCCTCTATTACTACATGTTTATCTCCCAGAAATTGAGGTCCTTCGAGAACATACTTCAATTACTCTGTACACGACTGCGTCCTCGGATGGCCGTTGATTGTGGGAAAGAGATCAGGATTTGCTGATATACTTTAAGATACCGTCAACCGGGGTAATTTTGGAACAGGCGAGGACGGCTAACTTTGAAACAACCCATGAAAGACTGGTTATCATGCACAGTTGGATAGGCAGATAATCCTGAGGCCTCAATACCTTCATTTGGGACAAGCATCAACAATGTTTTGCATTGGCGCGAGGGCTTCCATCAGCTGTTAATACGTTTACAAGCTGACTCCTTCGGAAGTATGTTTACGATCCAACAAACAGTTTTTCGGGAAAAGTGGAGTGTTCCGACTTTAGTACACCGATTTCCAGAATCAAGATCCAGCTCAAAATGTATCTCACTCATCCCAGAATGTCATTGAATAGTTTGCGAGTTGGTAGCATATCAAAATCCCACCTAGAATCCAGCATTTCCGATCATATTTGGACTGTACTCGTGTCGAATTCCGCATGGAATGCATCTTAGATTTCTTGACACCGATTTTTAGAATCGAGATTTAGCTCAAAATGTAACTCACTCATCCCGGAATATCATGGCATACATTGCGAGTTGGCAGCATATCGTATCACCATCTAGAAATGAACATCCTCAATCATATTTGGACCGAACTTGTGTCAATTTCCACTCAGGGGAGGGGTTCACACATTTTCGGAATTCCCACATTATATTATTAGTGATTCTAGGGTTCATATTACATGTTTAATGGAGGTACCCATGAATATATCCCATTTTGGTGCTGAATTAGCCATCCTGATAGCTCAAATGCTCAAAAGTCCAAACATAACCTCGAAAAAACACTAATTACCAAAATTGAGGTTGGCGCATACTCTATCGATGAACATATCTGTGCTTGGAAGTATGTATGCGAAGGGTCGAAAGGCAACTTTTTGTATTGAGATAATGGTGGAATTCTCCTTCGAAGGTGATTTCTTGAATAATTCCCATCAATTTATCGTCAAATTATCAATGAATCGGTCAGTTCATTCATGAATATCATGCCAAAACTCATAAAATAATGAATTCCATCATTATCTCAATCTAAAGAAATGCCTTCCGATCCTACGAATACATACCTCCGAGCACAGATATGTTCATCGATTGAGTATACGCCAACCTTGATTTTGGTTATTAGTGATTTTTTGAGCTTAAGTTTGGTATTTTGAGCATCTGAGCTATCTGAATGGCTAATTTGGCACCAATATGAGATATATTCATGTGTACTTTCATAAACTATGCACATAAGATGAACCCTAGAAACACTAATAATGTAGAAATTTCGAAAATGTGTCAGCCCTTCCCTTGAAATAAATCTTAGATTCCTTGCACCGGTTTCCAGAATCAAAATCCAGCTCAGAATGTAGCTCACCTATCAGAGTTATGGAATAGTTTTCAAATTGATAGCATATCGGATTCTCATCTGGCATCCAGCATTTTCAATCATATTTGGACTGGAGTCGTGTTGAATTTCGCATGGAATGCATCTTGGATTTCTTGGCACCGAATTTCAGAATCAAAATTGAGCTCAAAATGTAGCTCACTCATCAGAGCAGTTCATCAAATAGTTTGCAAGTTGGCAGCGTATCGTATTACCATCTAGAAATGAACATCCTCAATCATATTTGGACTGAACTCGTGTTCAATTTCGCATGGGATATATCTTAGATTTCTTGGCACCGATTCTCAGGATCAAGATTCAGCTCAGAATGTAGCTTACCTATCAGAGAATGTTATAGAATCATTCCCGAGTTGGCAGCATACCGTATTCTCATCTGGAATCCAGCGTTTTCAATCATATCTAGTGACGGCTGCTAGTTTACGCCTAGAGATTTGCCGCACATGCTGGGCAAGGTGCAATGCCCAGCCTTGTTAATTTATCGATAATGATATGATCGGGAACTCTGCATGTCTGCTGCTACTGCTTCTGATTAGATGAATTATAACTGCTACTGCGCGGGAGAAAGATTGGATAAGGAGTGCGCCAAATGACAGGGCATGATTTTGAGATAAATAATAATGATAGAATTTATTCGATAAATAAACATGGTGCATACGAGCAAATCAAACGTGAGCACGAAGGGAGCAAAGGGTGAAGCCCTAAACAGAGAGAGAGAGAGAGCAATTCAAGGCTGTACTCACAAATTATATATTGGCTCTCGGCCGCTCGCATGATAATAATTGTTCTAATCGGACGATGTCCAGGACGCAGGTATCGGTCGCACGCAATGTCGATCTGGACTGCCGGATGATCATCCTCTCGAGCACGTCGCCGAAGTATCTGATTAGGAGCTGGTGCACACGCGGCGCGGGCACGAGGAAATTGCGGAAAGCGCGGGATATTGCTCCGATCGCGGCAACATGGTCTGCTCGGTAGGACAGGCGAACAGAGCCTGAATTTGGCGCAACGCGCTATGCCAGTCAGCTGATTAGCTTGGACACGACGGGCGCGGTGCGACGATTCTAAAGGTTCGATGATGATTCGCGACAAACGCGTGATCTTACTCTCTCTCTTTCTCTCTCTCTTACATGTATAACTTACTGCTTTCTCCTCGGATGCTCTGCTACATTCTGTAAGGGTGATGACAGATAAAGCGCTACGCCACGATTTTGCGCCACGCCACGACGCGCTATCGCGCGCCACGACCCAAAACTTCATTTCAGCGAACCCGACCATCGATGGACCGGATTTTTTGTTACAGTGTCAGTCGTTGATTACGAGAATGAATCAAATCCATCAATGGTCGGGTTCGCTGGAATGAATTTTTGGGTCGTGGCGTGCGATAGCGCGTCGTGGCGTGGCGCGAAATCGTAGCGTAGCGCTTTATCTGTCATCACCCTGAGAAGGTTATATTATTACATTGATTCGGGACAGGAGAGAGAAAGAGAGATGATGGTTGAGAGTATCTACCCAACCGTCATAACATGGACTGAACTCGTGTCAAATTTCGCATGAAATACATCTTAGATTTCTTGGCACCGATTTCCCGAATCGAGATTCAGCTCAAAATGTAGCTCATTCATCACGGAATGTCATGGCATAGATTGCGAGTTGGCATCATATCGTATTACTGTGCGCTAAGAAAAACGCAACTTACACACACATACTTGAATATACGTGCTGCACGTAGGACTAAAATGGTCAACAAAGGCCCGATCGAGTAACGACGCGAAAACGAGAGAGAGAATTTTCGAAACATTACGCACTGCGTCTGTCTCTCTCGCACACACTTGAGAATTGAAGTGAGAGATGAAACTCGATCGGTCGCGAACGGCAACGAAGACGCGATATTTACAATGACCATATATGGCACGTCCTTGAGCTGTGGTATTGCGGCCCAATTGCACGGGATGCCAGGATGTCGCGAGGAGCTAACTAAATATTCTCAAGGTTTTAAAAATCAGATCGAAAACTACACGGAATGATCGAATTATATGTGTTACGTACCAAACCCGAAATCGTACACTTCGCGAACGGTACAGCCGATTCTGTACCATTCGCGAATGGTACACCACCATTAGTACCGAGCCCGATACTCCGGATTTGATACAGCAGAGTCTTGTACCATTCGCGAACTGTACAGCCGCCTTGTACCGAGCTCGATTTCGAATCGCGCTATATAGCTCGGATCGTGTTTACAAACGAGAATTGTCTGTAAATGATGATTAGCAAAATGATATGTATCGACGAGTTCAGTCGAGTGTATAGGTAACGATCGAGCTTGCACGATGTATCCCGATAATACTATTCGCGATGAGTTCAACTCAAAATTAGATGTTCTTGGAACATCCGATAGTTGTAAGTTCATAAAAAGTAAAACAGAATATTCTTACACACGTGACACACAGTTCCATGAACACTAGAATCACTGCACGGGGTATGTTCGCGTATCTTGTTTTGATGACATAATACATCTTGTGGACACCGCCATGCCCAGTTTAATTATGAATCTATCTTCATCTAATATAAACTTCATCAGTATATCGTAGATTTCGGATTTTTCTACGTGATATCTCACTTCGTCGTCTCACTGTAAGAAGAAATCCTCAAAATCAGTCTCATTGTCTGAATATTAACATTACATGGTCAGGGGGTTTGTTGTGATTTAGTACGATTTTTTACCGACTCTGAGAATTTCTTCTTGAAGTGCTATTTTCATAGGAAAGATTAGACGAGGAATATCGTCAACAATATATATGTCAAACTGTTTCAATCTTCTGTATTCCAGAGGGGTCCTGAATGATTTCTTCTCAATTCCACTAATTAGCTTCACAAGGTCTCGTCATTCTGTCTCACTTTTTATGAACTTAAAACTATCGGATGTTCCAAGAACATCTAATTTTGAGTTGAACTCATCACGAATAGTATTATCGGGATACATCGTGCAAGCTCGATCGTTACCTGTTCTTGACTCAACTCGTCAATACATATCATTTTAAACGCTAATCATCATTTATAGACAATTCTCATTTGTGAACACGATCCGAGCCATATGGCGCGATTCGAAATCGAGCTCGGTACAAGGCGGCTGTACAGTTCGCGAATGGTACAAGACTCTGCTGGACTAAACCCGGAATATCGGGCTCGGTACAAATGGTGGTGTACCATTCGCGAATGGTACAGAATCGGCTGTATCGTTCGCGAAGTGTACGATTTCGGGTTTGGTACGTAACATATGCATTTGAATGTATGTTCAGGACTAAGAAATTGCCCATAAGAAATGAGCAGATCGCATCGAATGATGAGGCAAGAATACGAATGGACAAGTGTCCAGAACCAGAACATAAAAAATGTTGTAGGGCGAGGAATAGACTCGTCCACGCGCTCAAGTCGGAGTGCGATGGAAAAATATCGTCCAGCATGCATAAGATGGCTAACTTATTCAGACCGCACACTGGTTTTTCCACACTGCACTCACTCATACGCTTACCATCTAATATACACACAAAACGGCATTTGAGTGCTACTCTCTCAAAAAATCAGCAACAAAGCTTGGGTACAAAGTGACGTCAAGTCAACTTATTGATGGAAATTTCCAAACGAATTGGTCGAGTATACTCCACGATGCCTCCATCTTATACATACATGAATATATATATATATATATATATATATATATATATATATATATCTCAACCCTATGTAAGCCTGCCAACCGATGTTACCTCACTTATATACATATGTATATATATGCATTGCTAAGCCAAAGCGGGAGAGAGAATGCTGTAACCCAGAGAGAGATGGAAACTCATGAGACCGTTGGCTTTCCCGGCGGGACTGATCGGGGTGCGTGACTTGAACGCATCAGTACATTGTGTGACCTCAAGCTGGTCGGAGGCTGTCGGCCAGTGGTGAATAAAGTGTTGATCTCTGCGCAAATTCGGGATCTTTCTCCAGTTCCTGTTCCTGCCTCTGCTTCGTCCTGGATTTATATATGACAAATTGGCGATCCTGCCAGGATACGAAGTCGTGAGTGAGTAAAATAGCGAGTGCAACAAGTGCATCAGAAGTATACAGTGAGTGGAACGGAGACGCCCGGAGGAAGGACGCCACAGCTGCTTTGTTGAGAGACGCCTTGCTTTGATGGGACTCGCAGCCATATGTCCTTCGCGGAAACGTACGAGATGTAGCCACTAGCCGCCGACAGACTCTGGAGGGTGAGAGAGAGAGAGAGAGAGAGAGAGAGAGAGAGAGAGAGAGGGAGAGAAAGAGAGAGGGAGCGTGCCTTGCAAGACAACATCATGCTTTTGGAGGAAACCAGAATACTGGATCACCGACGAGATAAAAGCTCTACGAAGAACGAGCAATAAGAAAAGGAGAACCGCGTGGCGATCAAGGAAACTGAAACGACCATCACTGGCGGAAGATGACAGGGCGTATAGAGAAGCGAAGAAGGCTCTCGTTCTAGCCATCCGGAAAAGCAAAGACAAGTGCTGGTGTGAATTGTGCGACATGGTTAATGAAGACCCGTGGGGTACGCCATACCGCGTGGTTAAGTCTAAGGTCCGACCCCGGAGGGGCAACCCAGCACCGACCGATGCAGTTACCTTGCGCGGCATCGTGGAAGACCTCTTCCCAGCAGGGGAACCTACAGTCACATTCCCTCCGGAGAGCGACGACCCCATCCCGCTCTTCACTTTGCCAGAGCTACTCATAGCGGCGAAGAGGCTGCCAAACGGCAAGGCCCCTGGCCTGGACGGCATTCCAAACGAGGCTCTGAAATTGGTCTTCAAATACAAGCCAGATTTACTCCTCGACCTCTTCAACATCTGTCTGAGTGCGGGAACTTTCCCGGACAAGTGGAAACGCCAGAAGCTGGTCCTGATACCTGAAGGTCAAAGAGGTCAACGCCCTCTCAGCATGCTCGACAATATCGGGAAAATGTACGAGGTGGTGCTCAACAGGGTGGAGAGAGCCTACGAAGAGAGCGGCGGGCTATCACCAATGCAGTTTTGGTTCCGGAAGGGACGAAGCACTGTGCACGTGATCGAGGAGGTCCAAGAACGGGTTCAAGCGTCGGTAGGGAACCCATACCAAGGAAGAGGAGGATTCTGTGCCATTATTGCGTTGGATATTAAGAACCTGTTCAACTGCGCGAGCTGAGAGTGAGTCTATCAATCCCAAGCAGGTAAAATGCCGCCCTATCTACTAGCCATCACGAGTGACTATCTGCAAAACAGAACACTCGTGTACGACACCGACGAGGGACAAGAGATTTGGGAACTGTCCGCCGGAATTGGACAGGGATCGGTTCCCAGACCGTTCAACTGGAACACCCAGTACGACAGTCTACTGTCTATCGAACTAGCCGAAGGAGTGATAATCGTGGCTTTTGCGGACGACGCGGGACTCATGGTCTGGGCCGACAACGAGGAACTCTTGGGCAGACGTGCAAATGAGGCGCTGGCCCGAGTCTACGAGTGGATGATCAGAAGGCTCCTGGAGCTTGCTGTCAAGAAGTGCGAAGCAATCGTTGTCACAAGACGCAGGAAGTTTGACTTGTCCCACTTTTACATCAACGGGCAAGAGATCCCACGCAAGACGGAGCTGAAATACCTCGCCGTATGGCTTGACGACAAGTGGTCGTTCGAGGAGCAAATCCAGGAGGTCGCCCAGAAAGCGAGCAGGGTCGGTGCGGCGCTTCAGCGGCTGATGCCGAATATTGGAGGACCCAAGGAAAAGAGGCGCGCACTTTTCAACACCGTCAGCACCTCTATCATGCTCTATGGTGCACCCGTGTGGGGAAAGAGAGTACAGAAGACCATCATCGAGAAGAGGATGGGGCCTGTCCACCGGAGAGCGGCCCTGAGAAGTATCCGTGCCTACCGCACCGTGTCAGGAGATGTGGCTTACATCTTGACGAGTACACCGCCCATCCACTTGCTCGTCGTGGAGCGAGTGAGGATCTGGGACCGCCAGAAAGTGATCGGAGCCGAACGAGTACTCACTCTGACGATGGAGGAGATCATCCGCGACAACGAGGAGGAGACCACCCTCGAACAGTGGCAAGCTGAGTGGGATTCACCATTGGCGGATGGCAGATGGACGCACCGGTTGATCCGTGACGTAGCCAAGCGGGCGGAACGCACCCACGGAGTGATGGACGACGCAGGCACTGAAAGATCACGGTTGCTTCGGTGCCTACCTGACCCGGTTCAAGAAGAGGACATCCCCAGCATGCCGAGTTGGATAAATGGCTGGGTGCTCGACTAACACCTGAGAACCTCGTCCCGTACTTGCTCCGCAATCAGGAGACATGGAATAGAGTCACCGGATACATCAAGCTGGTGATGACCCGTAAGGAGGACAAAGAGAGGGAAGTGAGGCGCCTCGAAGCAGGCGAATTCCAGTGAGTCTGCCGATTAAAACAGTAGAGGTCGAAATGATTCCAAGAGGAATATGATGCACTGAAAAGGGAAGAAAGAAGAAAGAAGAGAGGAGAAAGAAGAAAGAGAGGGAACAATGAAGAATGAAGATAGAAGATGCCGACAAGGGGCTGAAGAGAGAAGATGGAGAAGAGGAACGCTCGCAATCGAGCGCGAGACACGCCGTTCATCCTGAAGTAATGCTGACGCGGTTCCGGGCTGAGATGGTAGGTGCGGGAGGATCTCCTTCTTGATTGCATGATGCCCTAGGTATCGGATATCAAAGGGAGAGGGATATTACACGGCCGGGCCCGTGTCCCGCCTGGTATGGCCTGCATGGGCTATGCGTAGTCCGCGTAAACTGAACCAGTCCGGTGTCTGGGGACGGATCCGGAGGATCTTGAGGCGGATTTTGCCCTCTAACCACCTTAAAAAGAGAGAGAGAGAGAGAGGGAGAGAGCGTTACGGAAGCCGCCACTATCGATGCCGCCCCAATCCGGTTGAGCGCAACATACGGAAGCCCGTATTCACCATCTCCACGACCCGTTCTTCGACCAAATGACTCGTATAAAGGTCAATGTGAGTGGACTCATCGTATCACTGGTCTGTCGATGCTCACCTACGACGATTCGGACCTATCAGACAATTCTGCCTTCGAGTCCACAAGTATCTCTGAGAAAACGATCGGAGCTTACTACCCGACCATAACAATACGACATCGGCTCCTTAAGTTCACTGACCTATTACGGCAATTTATTCCAAACATGAGCTCGGAAGAATGAAAGAAGAAGCTCAATGAAAGCATAGAGAGAGAGAGAGCGCCTATTGGAACTCGAAGAACAGAAAAATCAAACAGGAAGCCGAAGCCGAGCGTAAGAGATTGGAGCAAGAGCATAGGGAAATAAAAAAGCGTTTGGCAGCTTGGGAGTCTACAGAAACGGACCGAGAGCCGACAGGAGCCGAAATGAATGACCAACTTACAAAAATTACAACGGCACGACATTAAGAAATTCTGGAATTACTTCCGGAAATTCGTGATTTTGATGGGACTACAGACGTAGATGCATCACTCGACCAGCGTGAATGAATACTCAACCAACTCCCTCTCGATTCAGGAAGAATTGCATTCATTTACAAGGTCATGGAAATGGAATTGAGAAGAGAGGCAATCGCCGTCGCGGACCGCATGGTCAAGTTCTCTTCCAAGCAATTTTCTGAGGCGATGAGATTAGCATTTGGGAGAACTGGAAGGGATTACCCACATTTGATAGAAGAACGCAATGCCATAAAATAGGGCCTCAATGAACGCATCGAAAACTTCATGAAACGCTATGGAGATATAGACAAACGGGTCCAGAAGTCAATAGACCAAAATGACCCACAATTCAAGAATGTGACTCGTGTAATGGAGGAAAAACAAAGAGTCGAACGGTTTACTAGAGCTCTAAAGCCAGAAATCAGGTCTCTGGTTGTGGCGTCTCGCCCCACAACATTGAATGATGCCTACCAAGTGGCCGTGGAAGAGGGAAGAGCGTGTCGTGAAGACGAGATACTGCGCAATAGACAAAGAATCGGTTGCGAGGGACCACCCAATCGTAGTATGCAGGACCCGACTGCAGCTCAAGGGGGTCAGAGGTCCATCGAAGCGCACCCAGACCGTCAGGGACCCCGTTCTGGAAGACCAATCTGCAGTCATTGCAAGATTCTAAGACACATAGAAGAAAACTGTTTCCACAAACACCCCCATCTGAGAGGTAGAAATTTCAATCGCGCACTCAGCAAAACAAAGGTCCGCCACGGAGAGTCCACGAGATGCTCATGTTGGAGCCATCTACAGCTCCTCCACACAGCACTTCCTCAAGAACCGAGGAGGACAACTCGATCGATTTGATTCAGTATTTTTTTCGAGATTCAACGGGATCAGGACCGGAAACGGGCTCGTGGTAGATTCAGGATGAAAAAGATCAGCTGCGTGGATCCCTCGAACAAAACCAACCGTGTATTTGCCTCCGAGGAGATTAAGAAGGTCTATATAACAGACGGGCTGTACGATGCTATCGGGTCATGTGAAATAGAAATTTTTGGCATCAAATTTGCGGTCTCAGTAATGACTGATGACTTCCCCACACGAGCTGACGAGATTTTAGGTAAAGAAATGCATTCCAAGTCTGTCATAGACGATGAACGCAACACGATCACCACAAAAAGTCCATCAGGGGACCGCGTCACATTGGAAATGAACAAACATCAGGTCGCCCAGTTGAAGCCCAACTCATTCCATACGAGGCAATTCACCCCAAACAAACCACCGGGATCATACTATGTAGAAGGGGGCAAAGCCGTACCTGGAATTTACGAAGTGAAAGAGGGCGAGGAGCTCACATTATACCTGTTCAATGAAACAGTCGGCTTCCTACCCATTTATGTAGAAAATATCAAATTTGACACCCATCACGATCTCCTCATCAAACTGTTGGACAAGGTGTCAATAGAGCCTGCTCGTCAAGAGGCAGATGCGTCTAATCCGCAGCCAACTCCGAAGCAGACCTTAAGATACGTGCTGGATAATAGGGTCAACATGAAGGAGAGAAAAAATCGCTTGCGAGAGCATTATAAGAAAAGTAACTGCCAATGCATCCACCAGTCAGAAGAATCGAAGGAGCGCTTAGACCGCATCGAGTTCCTGACACAGAAATTCTAAAAGAAAAATCTAGAAAAAATAAAATAAAAAAAAAATAAATGAAAAAAATGAAATAAAGAAATTCTAAAAGAAAAAATTCGTGTGCGTTTGAGAAACGCGTAAGCAACGGAGTTCCAAAGCTGTCTTTGGATTGATGATTGAATATCGATCTGATCTGGAAGTTTGGATGAGTTATAACTGATTTTCGAAGCTCATCATAACGGTATTTGAAAAAGATATTACGGTATTAAGCCCCTGAGTAATTAAAATAGTTGACATAATTTTCTCAAATATAATATACCATGCATTACCCAAATAGAATTATGACTTTAGCTTGGGATGGACTCCCCAAAATGTTATGATAGGAGACATATTTAAAAGAAGTGAGCAAATGTGATTTTCAATTATCAACACTGAGTTGCTCATGAAAGGCATCATAGCTGGTGAAAAACATGGTGGAAAGGTGTAAAAGAAAATTTCATTGGAATTGATTGGATCATTGAGACTATTTTTTAATGATCCAATGAATTCGTGTACTCATTTAGTAAAGTGAAAAGCAATATCTCATTCATTTAAACTCTCCTTTTTGCCCAAAAAAGACAAACATCTTCTTGGAGCTGATTCAGGCTTTCGACGATGAATGTGTATTCTAAACAAATTTAGATACTGATGGTTCCTCACACTTGAATCATTCCACTTCCAATTGGAGCTCTAGAAAAATGATGAGAATTGTTTGAACGCATTAATTAAGCACAAGGATTGAAATTGACAATAATAGCTCTACAAACCATGGGGGAATTTCGACTTTTTCTCAAATTTTTGTTTGAATTGATGCCCTTATTCAACAATTTACAACATTATATCAAGTGATGTACTCTCTTGGATTGTCTTCACTTTATTTTAGTTTCATAGAGGATCACAAGTAGTATTCTCTGTTCATTTTCAAATAAATATTCAATGTATGTCAATGTGATGAGTACCTAACAACACCTGTTGAGTGGAAGTGATGATACGCGTAATCCATATTTAAACTTTTGGCCAGAGATGACCAAGGATTGAACTCTTTATGATTTGATGCAATCTTGTACTTACTAGATAGGATGAAAAGCATTATCCTATTGATTAGCGAGATCACAGTTTACCTGCTGTACAGAATACACTCATTTCATCTAAGCAGGTTATGGGATTTGACGACAACAATGTCAGTTTCACAAGTTGATGCTGAGATGCTTCTGAACAATCTCCTTCAATTGAGAAAGAGTAGGTTTATGCTTTAAAAAAATGAGGAGAAGTGTATTGCATGCAGCCATGGTTGAATGCATTTAGGCTTGACTAAAATTGATGTTGGTGGACAATGAGGTCTTAGATTGGAGGATTTTGACTTTAGTTGTAACGTCTAACTGAGTCAATGCTCAACTCAATAAATTACACCATTGTACGCCCTTCCTTGTCAAATCATGTTTCAGAATTTAGATGGGGATTTGAACATGTTTAAATGTGGAACAGTGGCATGTATGGGTTAAAAATGGTGGCATTCGAATAACCACATCTTTGATTGAGACGAAGACCCCATATGTATCCAAAACAGTAATGCTTTGGTTGCTTCAAGAAATTACTTCCCAAATTAGGGTTAGAACATATAGAAATGAGCTTGCTGAATACTTTAAATTGAAATGAAGCAGGACAAAAGAGAGTTCGGAAAAAACTCTCGTTTTGCTGGGAGTACGGATTGTGTTTATATAGCGTTTGTTCAAACTCGGAAAACCCTCATCACCCCCGCAATGAGGGCAAAATGAGGACCCACCACACGCAACACTGTACACTTCTTATCGAGATCACACCACCAAACACTCACGATCTGAATTTCCGTATAAACAACCCGTATAGCAATCGAAATTTAGCGATGGAAGCATTACTCGTTCCAGCATGATGCAGCAATAATACTAAATAACAATAAAAATCATATGTTGTTGTCAGTTGAGCTGCGTGTGCATGGAGAGCAGAGCAGACAGCAGACGGATCTTGGCGTTGGCATCTGTGATATGCTGAGAATACACGCGGTCCCTCAGCCCATGCAGTATACCTATATCGTATGTCGGTTTTTCGTTGCATCTGTAAGGCGGGTTGCATCGAATCTCGTTACGCGGGGCGGTGTCGGTCGCACGATTTCACTCCTCACCCAAACGAGCGTAAAGGAACTCCGTTCCAAAATTCTAAAAGAAAGACTTGGATAATGTATCCGAGCGCATATCTCCTGAAGTCTCAAAGGACATTTTTCATTCGTAGAGTTCAACGATAGATTTGCCCTACCAGATGATCCAATGCCCGAAGTGAAAGATGTTCAACACGGAATAACTCAGAAGAGTAATACACCTATCAACACGCCTGTGTGTCGCCAACCATTATCGCTGCAGCCTGAAATTGAGGCAGATAAAGACCTTAGAGGAGAAAAAACTCATTAGACCAAGCTGTTCAGCTTATCGATCGAATGTGTGGTTACTGCCCAAAAAATGAACGCATCTGGAGGAAAATAATGGCGTCTAGTTATGGATTCCCGCAAGTTGAACCCCGACACTGTATAGGATAATCCTTCCCCCTTAATTCACTTTTTTCAAAAGTAAAACTTGGCGAGTATGAGTTCGTTCCTCAAAATTCATTGATTTTTATCAGGTTTTCACAGTAAAAATGATGATTGATTCAATTCAGCTGTAGTACATAGTTTCAACTCTTGAAAGGAATGAAATCGTAGGAACTATGTCGAGTATTTCTGTAAGTTTGAGAGACCAATTGGTTAACCATTTTCCGGGCAAAATACTCATGGTATTGTTTCAACTCGTGAAAGGAAAGAAATGAATAAGAAACCATGTCGAGAGTTTTTCGAACAAGTTTGATTGTATAAGGTGATAGATTTCGGCAATTTTGCACGGTCTTTCTTATTCGTTGATTATTAAAACCAGAACTTGGATGAGGAAAATTGAAGAAGTCAAGTATAGTTGATTAAAGAATCACGCTAATTATTCTCGAAACTGTAGATTTTTCTCTGAAAATGTGGAGCGAATAATCACTCGTTGCTCTCTCATGTATTATATGAACTATCATATAAGAGCGACGAGTGATTATTCGCTCCACATTTTCAAAGAAAAATCTACAGTTTCGAGAATAATTAGCGTGATTCTTTAATCAACTATACTTGACTTCTTCAATTCTCCTCATTCAAGTTCTGGTTTTAATAATCAACGAATAAGAAAGACCGTGCAAAATTGCCGAAATCTATCACCTTATACAATCAAACTTGTTCGAAAAACTCTCGACATGGTTTCTTATTCATTTCATTCCTTTCACGAGTTGAAACAATGCCATAAGTATTTTGACTGGAAAATGGTTAACTAATTGGTCTCTCAAACTTACAGAAATACTCGACATAGTTCCTACGATTTCATTCCTTTCAAGAGTTGAAACTATGTAATACAGCTGAATTGAATCAATCATCATTTTTACTGTGAAAACCTGATAAAAATCAATAAATTTTGAGGAACAAACTCATACTCGCCAAGTTTTACTTTTGAAAAAAGTGAATTGAGGGGGAAGGATCTAATTTCTTTCTTATGAAAATCAAAACGAAGAAATCAACTTCCTCATCTGATCACAGCTTTTGAGAATCTGTTAATCACATATCCCTCTAGAATATGAATAATTATTTCACTCAGATCATTTTTTTGATCAAGTTGACTTGGAGCGGCTCTTGATTTACTTGAGAAATTTTTCAATATTATTCCACCCAAGTATTGATTCTATATTTTTAAACGAGACATTTCTCTTTATCTCATTCTAGATCTTACCTCATTATTAAGAAATTAGAAAATTTCCTTATTGCAATCATAACATCAATGCTTGAACAATATTAGACATTCCTCATTCTGAGAAAAAGTTGGGATGTTATGATTGTGGTTAGGAATCTCCTGATTCCTCATTGTTCAGGATATGTTCTAGAGCCAGAAGATTAACCCTTAGCTGGCACACCTCTGTATTCAATCATAGCTGGCACACAGGGGTATGTCACACCCCACGTCAGGAAATTTCATTTTACTCGGCGCGCTTTCATTGTTTCAATCTGAAAATTTTTTTGGTCATAACTGAAGGCCTCCCGAAGATGCTATAATACCTTTGGGGTGTCGAAAGGGTGTTGGGCGGAAGCGAAAAAATGTATTGTGGGAACAATTCGCGAAAATGCGCAAAATTGGCAATTTTCACTCCTGACCTTGTAACTTCGTTCATTTTTGAGCTATCTCCTTGAAATTTTGAGGAAGTACGTATTTGATAGCATACTTTGAGATGTACCAAGAGCCGATTGTCGATTCCACAAAAACCATATTTATTTTGAAGAATTACTATGGCCAAAAAATGGTATTTTTGTGAAATGATGGGAAACAAGTTTTTTCTAAAAAACAATTATTTATTAAGTGATGAAAATTATTCTGGTGCCTCTAACATGAAAGAATCTTAGGATTAGTGTATCTCACGTGGAATGTAGTGATTTGGAACATCTATAAAATGGAAAAAAAAAAATCGCTCCACTCCGCACTTTCACATACACTGCTGGCACACAGGGGTTCGCTACACCCCAGAGACGGAGACGCGCAGTTCTGGCGGCTGCTGCTGGCACACTAATGATGCGCAGGCCAATGCACCCATACGAATCGATAGAGGGGATCTCAAACAAACGGTAGATGGCGCGCGGAATGAAAAAAAAAATCGCTCCACTCCGCACTTTCACATACACTGCTGGCACACAGGGGTTCGCTACACCCCAGAGACGGAGACGCGCAGTTCTGGCGGCTGCTGCTGGCACACTAATGATGCGCAGGCCAATGCACCCATACGAATCGATAGAGGGGATCTCAAACAAACGGTAGATGGCACGCGGTGGTCGATTTTCAACGATCGCGGCATCTCAAAAGTTGTCCAAAGTTTCCGTGGGGTGTGCCACACCCCAAGTGCCAGCTAAGGGTTAACACCCAAGTATTGATTCTATATTTTTAAACGAGACATTTCTCATTATCTCATTCTAGATCTTACCTCATTTATAAGAAATTAGAAAATTTCCTTATTGCAATCATAACATCAATGCTTGAACAATATTAGACATTCCTCATTCTGAGAAAAAGTTGGGATGTTATGATTGTGGTTAGGAATCTCCTGATTCCTCATTGTTCAGGATATGTTCTAGAGCCAGAAGATTAACATATCCCTGGTTACAAACATGATATCAATATTTGGAGTGAAATAGTATTGAGGAATAATACAAGAGGAGCAAAAGCCGCTCCAAGTCAACTTTAGTGACAAGAAAATTTGAGTGACATAGGTTTTGCTACCCTGTATAAATATTTGATTCCCTGATAGTCAAAAGTTGTGAGCGGAATTTCAAGCTTCAACTCCTATAAAGTCCAGAAACCCATATTCCCATCTTATGGAGCGCTTGAATATCTTCTTTACATCACATCTCAACTCATGAATTACAACACATGATTTCAAACTTTCTTGGAGCAGCAATAACTCTGCTAGATATTTTTAGTAGTACTACATGGACCCATGAGTTGCATGTATGATTGTGACGATGAAAGAGTATTTGATCTGGATTTGAAAGATTGTGGAAGTGTGTGGTAGTTCTATCAAATGCGCTTGACCACTTGCCAATATTTCTTGTCACATACCAGCTCTCAAACTTCTTACTTGATGACACCAATGAATAAAACTCAAAATCAGCCCAGAAGCAGTCAAAATAGTAAAATGTATTGTCTGGTCCTCACAGCGATATCGACTCTGGATTGTAATATCAATAGACCAAGAGTAAAGTAATGCCCGCTCAATCCCTATTCATTTAGATTATTCAGTGTATGCATGTAATCAATCACTGAAACTTCCCATCCAACTTTTGACTGAATGTTTGGAGAAAAAAACATTGAAAGCAATATCACAAGTATTAACGCAGATGAAGTGACTCATTGGACTACAAAGCCATATCCTCATGTACTTTGCAAATGCTCTCTGAGTTTTCTGAAGAGATTTAGTACTGCATCACATACAAAACTTCAAAGTTGCATCTATAAACTAATCTGATGGGGCAAAGAATCCCAGCATACATCTTGCACAGGTTTTCTCAATATACCGCGTTTAAGAATACCTTACTCTCAATAGCTCTTTTTGCCATGGAAAATACACATTTTGCATCTATTTTGTCCAAACAAGATAATAATGCATGCACTAATTGAGATTGCGGCACCGCGATGCATGGCGATGTAAACAAAGCAGACGGATCTTCTCTCTCTCCTCTCTCTTTCTCACTCTCACTCGCTCGTCGACAACTCTCGAATCGAAGCTGTTCGTTCGAGGTCTAAACAAATCGAGGCTGCATTCGAGGTCTAAACAAATCGAATGGATAATTTTTTTGAGGTGGTGAAAATTGGCAAAGCGAAATAAAAGTCCCAGCGGTCAGAATCGGAAAATTGATGACACTAATAGTGAGTCCGTATTAAAACAGCGCTGAATAGAGAGGCAGGAGATGTTTGTGCACCCGGGTGGTTGAGATAAGTAAGGTGGGAAAAATGTGTGAGGTTAGAAAACCCCCAATTCAAAGTATATAAGGCACAGCGCCTCGCTCGATTTTTGTCTGCTCATACTCGTCAGCGAGGCGCTATCGCGCCTCTTGATTACCCACTCCCATCGATAAGAAAAATCTTGTGCATGTTAGGAAAGGCCAAATATATGAGCTGTTTTGACATGTCAAGCGGATTTCACCAAGTCTCAGTGAAAAGGGAGGATATAGCCGAGGCCGCATTCAGTACGCACGAAGGACACTGGAAATGGTTGCGTATGCCTATGGGCTTGATAAATAGCCCTGCGACCTACCAACGAATGGTGAATTCCAAGCTAAGAGGCTTGATTGGGAAAATTTGCTTCATCTACATGGATGATTTGATCGTCTTCGGCTCGACGCCCGAAGAGCATCTACGAAATCTTTGGACTGTAATGGAACGGCTACGCAAAGTAGGTCTCGTACTCAACCCAGACAGACGTTCATTCATGCAGGAGCACCTGGAGTATCTCGGGCATGATGTGTTACGAGATGGTATACGCCCCCTGAAGTGGAACGTGGGAAAAGTTTAGAATTACCCAGAACCGACGAATAGAAAAGAGATAGAGACCTTCCCCGAACTGGCATCGTTCTATCGCAAGTTCATTCCCAACTTTGTGAAAAAGACCCACTGTCTGAACAGACTGAAATCCAAGAATGTAGAATTCCGCTTCGACGACAAGTGTAGGGAGCAGTTCTGCCAGCTGAAGGAGCTACTTGCTAGTGTGACGTCTAGTTATATTTATTGTGAGCTCTAGAAGTATAATTTGCATCGGTGTATTGTGGCCAATGGTAATCTTATGGCCTATACCTTCCCAGTGCTAGCCCTAGTTTTGAGCCACTAACTGAATAGTATGCTCTCGGGGTTTAGGGCATGAAGAGAAAGAGAAGGGATTTGTTCAATAATATGAGTGGGTGGATCCTTGTTCGCGATCGGTGGTTCACTCGTATTCGGTATGTCAAGAGCGTATCTGGTGGATGCGCCCTAATGCGCTCGTCTAGCTCGAGTCTTCCCTAGCTGCGCAGACTAGCTTGCGCGCGGGGCAAGTAGGAGAGAGAGTGGCCTAACACGTCACTCTTATACTGCACTGCTCTCGCAATGCTGTGGGCCCAAAACTCTATATATGTATAGTATATATATATATATGTATATATTGGATAGTGGGGCTGGCTCTCTTATGGGACTGACCGTGTTTCAATGGATGTTCGGCTCGGTACTCGGTGTCTATTTCTTAAAGTGCGACTCTTGGGATTTGGAACTACTCTTCAAGACCTCTGCTACTCGCCAAATGCGTTCAAAACCCCTTAAATATTCTGTAGGTACGTTGACAAACGTTATTTCGACAAAATGCACCTATGAGATACGTGATTTTAGTCGCGAGCGGAATTCCTCATAACTCGATGACCATTGGGTAGAATCGACTCCAGTTCAGCTTGAAATACGCACAAAGGAGTAGTCTAAATGGCAAATAGCCGTTGCTGGTCAATTTCGCAATAGTTGTTGAGTTTTGAACAAAACCTGTGTTGAGTCCAATACGGTAGCGATATGGGGCAAAATGGGTGTTAAATTTGAATATCTTCACTGCAAACACTTGGAATGAGTTTAAACTTGGCTATTTATCTACTGGTACCTCTGAAGTACCCTGAGGAACCTTTAATAGCCCTCTAAATGAGCTCACTTTGCAATGTAGTCGAAACGAAAGGGAAAAATGCCCTTTTCCTTCGCTCGGGTCGGCTAGCGAAAAATGGATGATTCTACTTTGGCGGATCGAATATTATGTGAATTTACTTTGTAGAAGTTCCAAAAGGTAGGTGGACTACGTGTCTGAATACCCCTTACTCTATTATGATGTTAAAATTGAAAAGAAAATAGTTAAGGGTGGTTCACGCGCGAAAATTGCAATTACTCGGACGAAAAATTGGGAGGTGGGCAAACGTCAATTTCTCGAGATCTAGGTATCAAAATGAAGCTCACAATAGCTAGTTTTTGAGCTGGAACACTATTCAAATGGATTATGCACGCTGATCTATGAATTTTATCGATGTGAGCAAACCATGGGTGAAATTTGGGGTAATTCGGATTCACTCGGATAGCGCGAGAATTCGACGATAAAAGTGATATTTCCCTATTGTACGGGCCTGAAATGATTCTCTTTGAGCTCAATTCCTCCTTTGAGACTCGGCAAACCCTGGTGAAACGAAATCCACAAAAGAATTGACACGAGGTTTGAGTAACACTGAAAACTTGGGGTGAATTATGCACTGGCTGGCCACAATTACACTCGGGAAAATTCCTATTATCCTCACTATCTAAAAGGGGTAGAACTGTGGAGTTGCACGGATCGGGTATAGTGCAAATTTAGGATTAATACTCAAAATTACTCACTTGTGGTTATACAGTTGGCTGTGGAGGAATCCTGTACTGCTGACAGGCACTGGTGAATAATCCACCGTTCTTGGGTTTTCTGTTTATTTTCTTTTGGTTACTCTGCACTCTGACAATTTGGAGTGCCTCTCTCTGATGATGCACAGTTCACTTCCAATATTATATTGATAATAATTTCACTTGCACTTATTACTTGCTTTTGTATCAAGAGCTCGTAAAAACTCGGAAAATCGACTGTGTCGAAGTCACTCCAAAACTATACTGAGAAGAAAAGATTCGACATGGGCCCTCTGAAGGCCCTCTTTATATATCAGGTGGGCTCGATTATTGTCCTTGATACTCGCGTTCTATTTAAACTTTGTTTACTCAAAACGTCAACTCGGCCGATCTGCGCACATAAGAGCAAATGCACTTTTCCGGAGAAAGAGACCGAGCCATGCATATCTTTGGGCATACTTTCGTATGATCCGAGCACCAGGCAATTAATCATTCTCGTTCTCAAGTGTCATCTTTATGTACTTGATGAGTTTGCCTATGCGCCGGGCTATCCGATGTTTATGCTTTATAATACAACGGAGTCTGTGGGCCCGCGCCATTGATTAATTATGCATGCGCACCTGTGTAAGGGAAGGGCCAGCGACCCACAGCGCGCCACTCGGCTCTTCCATTCTTGTTTTGTACTGTTGCATCTTTTGCTCAATGTTGAAGTGTGCACCTATCAGCATCGAGATGGATTGAGGAATGTAGAGCACACGGGAATTTTGACGAGATGTTGACATTTCAGGTCAAATTCCGTTGTGCAATGCTTTCTGGACAAAATCGAAATTATTTTAGCCTGACCTCGATAGATTCTACTCACATTTCTGTGTTCATGATGATTTTACTTGAATTTACCAAAAATATAATTTTACGACGGATTTTGATGATTTCCACCTTTCAAAAAGAAGTTATATTGATTTGACGGAGTTTCCACGAAATGCGATGTTTCCATCCATCATCCGATAAAAATAATGGATGAAAGTTAGCATTTTCACATGTCATCTTCCCGAGATTCACATCCTTTTGATAATGTGCTCCGTGAAATTTATGTTACATTTTACCGTATAACTTTTTATCTACAGCTATCATTTATTTTCTTAGAATATATATTTTAAAATTTTTACCGACATTACACTAGCTATCCTGTTTTAGGGCATGCAGATACATCCAAACCCTTTAATTTGAGTGCTGATGCCTCGAATGAGGGCATAGGAGTTATTCTATCTCAGCTTGATGGAAATGGAGATGAACACCCGTGCTCATATGTGAGTCGAAGCTCAAATCCAGCAGAAAGGAATGATTCCGTCACCGAGAAGGAACTGTTAGCTGTGGTTTGGGGAATGAAACAGTACAAGCACTTCCTGTATGGGCAGAAATTTGATGTGTACTCAGACCATCGAAATCTCCGTTCCATCTTCAAAAAGAATCGGATGACGTAAGCTCTCGGATAGTTCGCATGCTCACCAAAATCACAGACTACCATCCAAATATCATTCACAAGAACGGGAAGCTCAACAGCGAAACTACTGAATGCGTGCAGAAGTTACAATGAGAGCACCCACACTAACACCAAGTACCCACCATGTAGTCTACTTTATGGGAGCCCGGCAGTTATCATGGAAGATGATCAGGAAGAGGCACATCTGCAGATCATGGAAGAAAGGAGGAAGAAGGCAAAGAAAGAGATCCAGAAAGCCAAGCAACGCAATCAAGAGACTGTGACGAATAGACAAAGTGCATCTGTGTCATACCATGTAGGAGACATTGTTGTGGCAGAAACTATAGTGTCAATGTGCTTACGTGGACTGAACCAGTGCCGGTATTGAAAATTAACAATCAAACGAAAACAGTGCAAATCATAGTTCGCGACCGACCGCAATTGAGTCACTTCAATTAAATAAGACATTATGATGCGGAATTCTAGAGTAGGTGTTAGGATAATCAAATATGTTTTATGTTACAGATGCTTACCATACTACCATTATTATACTCTCCAGTGGTGCCTTACGAGTTAACAACTGGAATACCCTAGTTTATCCGGGTGAAAGAAGGAGTAGGCTATTTGTATCGTGAAGAATGGACCGTAGTACACACCACCGACATAGGTGAATTGTTCCATGCAGGGTCCATAATAACTGACAGCCTTTCAAGTATCAGCAATTTTTTCCTTAGACATTCAGAATGTAATCTAAAAGAATATCAAAAGGCGCGGTAGCGCCTTGCTGGCGAGTATATGAAAGAGAAGAACATGTGAGAAAGAGAGAGAGCGCGCGCAAGGCTGCCGTGCCTTATATACGCTGAGCTGGGCCGTTTTAACCTCACACATTTTTTCGAACTTACTTATTTCATGCTTTTCTGGGTTCAGGAGGGTCTCATTCCCTCTCAACCCGTTATTCCGGTCCTCAACAAGGATATTGGCAAGTCATTTCGCCGCTGACAGCGTTTAGTGCCAAAATATCTTACTCACTAATTTCGCCCCTTCCCAATTTTTTCGCGTCAAGATTTCAGCCGCGTTACGACACTCGAAGTCCAACACAATCGATTGTTGGGGTCGACCACGTGGGACGATCGACCGCGAGAACACACGGGTGATGTTTTGATGCAGCCGCATGTGTAGCAGACGGCGTTATTCCGCTCCAGCAATAACATGTTGTTGCAGTAACATGTAACTTTTCTGACTATTTTGAAGCAGAGATTGAAAGCCAATCGTAGCACCGCCTGCACCGAGCTTGTAGAAATCAGCTCTCATTGTTGAGGGAATAAGAGCCACTTATTGATGTGGGATTTCTTGTCTGGAGTGAAATAAGAATAAAAGGCCAAAGGCCAAAATGTTTGTTATTCTTGCTGTTGTGCAGTGTCAAGAATTGATCTTCAAAAATATTTGGAAAATTTAGGATTTGATCGTGAGGAAAAATGAGTGCCAGTGTCAATCTACATCTCAGCCGTGTATTGACTTTCAGTTTCCTCAATACTTCAGACACACCCAACTCTGAAGCTATAAATTGTGCATCTCAAAGAAAAGTTGATAAACCACTCTAGTTGAAGAAGAGTGTGACCAATAGAATATCCTTCGTGTTGCTTTTCGTAGACCTGTCAATGTCCAACACATTAAGGCGATGCGGTCTGTGCTGCACCGCGACGATAGACCTTGAAAATACATCTTACATGAAAAGTTTGATGATTTGAAGTGTGAGTAGAGTTGTCGAATGCTTGTTATTGTCCAACTTGTATTCCTCAATCCGTTGCTCAGACCAAATCACAAGAAAATCGGAGAAAAGTGAGAATAACTCGGACGCGGGAGCCTCCTAACCTATAATATACGCACTTTTTCATTCCCAACTTTCTCCGATTCTATTGCAATTTGGGCTTAACGAAAAGCAGACAAATCCAAGTTAGGTCATAACAAATATTTGTGCGCTCGTCGTTTAGCCCAAATCGGAACAGAATCGAAGGAAGTTGGGAATGATTTTCAGCTTGCATGGTGACCGCATCGCCTTAAGAGGGATCGTCTCTCACATTTAGATGTTGTAAGACAGGTCAGTCAATTGACGACTGTCTAAGAACAGTTGTTGTGATATATGAACACTGATATTTGGTGTTGCTCTGGTGATCACTTTTGAATATGATATGTCCATTGCGTAATACTCTAACCCAAAGGTCTCAGCTAGACTCTTACTCTCATATGGTATATGGATTTTACTTTCTTGGCACTAAATTCTGAATAGGATAAGAAAGTTGTACAAGGTTCACCTGTTTCATCAAGAGTATTATGAAGAAAAAAAGGCACTTTTACGCTCTTGGTGGGAAGTGGTAAGTTCAAATTGAAAAAATTATTACTTGAGTTGTCAATCACTAAACAAACTGGATCCGTACATCATCTATCTGGAAGTATGTTGAGGATCATTCAAACACAAATCACATAATGCTACTGAACCTTCATTTCCCTCAGAATGAGTTCGCACGAATTGCTCTAACTTCTTGATGTGTTATGAATTACCAATGTGCTACATGGAATTTGTTTCAGTTTTTGGTCCTTGGAAAATCTTGAACAACAGATGTAGTGTCATAATTCTATGTTCCATTTATCAATTAGTTACTATTCATTCACTCTGATATTTAGTATGCTCTCTTGCTGAAGAGTGGATGTAGTTCATCATCAGGGGAATTTTCACAATCTAGAAGTTCCTCGTGATCCAAAAATTTTCTCTTGCAAGCACCATCACAAGTGGGTTAGGAGTCTTCGCATCAACTCAAGTCAATTCCATGAACTAATTTCAAGAGTCTTGCTATCAAAAATACAAAGTTGTCCTTCTCCAGATTTTTCTTTGTTCATGATCAAAAAATACTCATCTTGGAATGAAGCACACTAGTGTTGATTAGGAAAATGATTTTTATGGATGAGATACATAGGATTTTCTTTTGTTTTCCTACATGTTACTATTTACAGCATGTTTTTCAATCTCAGAATATTCAGTCATTACCATAGCCAAGTGTTGAAATCTCCTCCCCCTCACTCCACTTTTTCCAAAAGTATAACTTGGCGAGTATGGCCATCCTTTCTCCCTATCACTTCATCTGGGATCAAAAATTGAATTTCAACTCTTGAGGGTCATGAAATCAGGGGAAACATGTGGAGTAACTATTTAGCAAAATTTAGCAAAATTTAAACATGAAACAAATGGGTAGGAAATGAAAAATATTAATTTCAACTCTTGAGAGTCGTGAGATCAAGAAAAGTATGTCGAGTAATTGTTTTGCAGAATCTGAACGTGAAACGCATGGAAAAGGATTGATTACATTACGATTTGACTTTCTCGGTAATTTTGACTCATCTTGAGTTACTCACCATCTCTACTGAATTTTAAACTAAACCGATCAATACTAGATTGAATTTTCTGGTTTCCTTTTCTTCTCAATGGTCTGAATGAATTATTTTCATTACATTTCATAGACGAAGGAGATGGTGAGAATTTCAAGTTCAGTCAAAATTACCGAGAAAGTCAAATCGTAATGTAATCAATCCTTTTCCATGCGTTTCACGTTCAGATTTTGCAAAACAATTACTCGACATACTTTTCTTGATCTCACGACTCTCAAGAGTTGAAATCAATATTTTTCATTTCCTACCCATTTGTTTCATGTTTAAATTTTGCTAAATTTTGCTAAATAGTTACTCGACATGTTTCCCGTGATTTCATGACCCTCAAGAGTTGAAATTCAATTTTTGATCCCAGATGAAGTGATAGGGAGAAAGGATGGCCATACTCGCCAAGTTATACTTTTGGAAAAAGTGGAGTGAGGGGGAGGAGATTTCAAGTTTTGTAGAGCGACAAAACTCCCTCCTGGGAAGTAGATTGCACAGCCTGAATATCAATAGACACAAGAGAAGCATTCTTATACAGTTGGGTATGCGGAAGATGATATGGAATTTCATAACAGGACATCCAATCGCACCGAGATGGAATCATCGAGTCCACTTTTCAATAGATCAAAGAGAGGCCTGATCAACATGATAGGATCAGGAGCCGAATTCCTTTTCGGGACACTCGACAGTGCCGATGCTGAGATATATGATCGAGAAATTTCGGACATTTACAAGCAAAATACTGAGGTTTTAAAGTTGATCCGAAATCAAACTAAGGTGGTGAAGGGTTCCGTAGGTATAATGTCCGATCACTTGCAGATATTCAACAACAACTTTGACAAACTCTTCGCGTGGAGTAAAGCTCAAAACGCGACTATCAGCGCCGTAGAAGCGAATCAAAAACTACTTATTTCTTTGCAGGATTTACAAATCGCCATTAAAGATTTTGACGAGCAACTCAGTAATATTGAACAAGCTATTTCCTCAGCGAAAACGGGAGTCATGTTCCCATCAATAGTGAAACCCGGCTTTTACCTCAAGGCCTTGAATGAAATGAGAAGAAACGAATCGATACACAGACTATTTGAATTTGACGAAAAACATTCCTTCTATCCCATGCGGATGTCAACCTTCACGGCATATCTGAATCGCGACGAGCTCGTTTACATCATTGGCATACCCATCCCCGAGGATGCGAGATACAACCTTGTCCTATTGCACCCGCTTCCTATTAGACAGAGCCACACCACCTTCAGGATGATCAGTCTATACCACCATAATATCGCGTTAAGCTCCGATACAATTTTTTACCCTTCCATAAACACCGAAGATTGCATACATTCCAAGCCCGGCCGAAAGATCTGCAAAAGCACCAAACCATTGATGGATTCTGAGAGAGGAATGTCATGCTATTCGGAGATTATAGCTAAGAAAGAACTCTGCCACCGCTCATTAGGGTGGTTACAATCAAAAGAACCTTTCGTTACCGAAATAAACAAGCTTAACTTTTGGGTGATCTCGACAGATGTGAAACTAGTATTCCACGTGTGGTGCAAGAACAAGCATACCCTTCTGACAATCGAAAAAGATTCATTGCTCAAAACAAATGACACCACTTGTACATTCATTAGTGATAAATTCCAGCTAAAGCCTTACAAGAACGAGTTATACAATGCAGAAGGGGAATTTTTAGAATCAAATGTACCGGACGCCATGAAAATCGAAACGTCCTACCTTGATAAGGTAGAGCTGCAAAAAACGGGCGACGGCTTAGATAAGAGTCTAGTTGAATTGAATAATATACAAGAATTGATCAACAATTTCAAATAAGAAGAAAGAAGAAAAACGTGGGCAGATAAATTTCACGAATATTTGGACTATACCGGCAAAGGAGCCTTGGCTGCGTTGATCCTTCATCGTCTTTACAAATTCGAGCTATTCAACGCATTAAAAGTCATCGGCGTCAGTCTCTGGAATAGAACTTGTTGTTGTCAAATTAGCCACAATAGAAACAATAACGTCATTCACGCTCCTCAGGCTCCTTCATATGTAGCGTCGTACAGTCGCGCAAAAGATGAACTGGAACAGACAGCCATTCCTAGCACACTCTTATTTTCAGATGCGAACATGTAACGAAAAATGTAATACCTGATAATTTTCCTACTCTGATAGGCGGGAATGTCGAGTATACTCCACGACGCCTCCAATATATATTTATCCCTCAACCTATGTAAGCCTGCCAACCGATTTTACCTCACTCAAATACATATGAGTCATTCTGGAGCAAGCTGGACTAAACCGTCACCAGGGGGGTCTGGGAAAATTCCGCAAAAATTTTTTTCCATTAGTACTATGTTGAAATAGTACAAAAAAATTTTTTTCAGATTTTTTCGGCCCCCCTGTGGGCCCCAGGGTCCACGAAAGGGCCATTTTAGGCCCTTTTTTAGCCTATCCTAGGAAAATCATAGTTTTAACGCAATTCAATATTTTTCAACGTACTTGGGCGCATTTTCTTCGTCAAGACTAGTACTTTTGAGGAAGAAATTGTCCAAGGCCACTTAGTGAGCCTGACGACTTCTGCAAGCTAATTATGCAGAGCGACTTTTAGCGATTTTTGGGCCTGCTTCAAAGCGATCTAGCTCCTACTAGACATGAGATAATCGACTTCTGCAGGTAGTCATTTTAAAGGTCTTGGAAAAAACTACAGTTTGACCACCTGCAGAAGTCGATTATCGTACTTTTTATAGGAGCTATAGCCGATACAAGTTGAGCTATTTACGAAAAAGTCGAAAATTTAGGACTCGATTCCAAAAATATATCTTAATTTTTTCTCACGAAGCTTGTGCGGGAATGTTCTTTCAGACATCTACTTCCAGTAAAAAAAATTTGGCGGAGGTTATTTTTTTGATTCTTTTTGCCGAGCGTTACAAAATGCCGCATTTCGTGGTTTTAGCAAAAACGGCATCATCGACCACGGTCACATATGCTCCCATCTGGACTGATGTGCACCAATCTGTGTGAAAGTACTCCCCAAAGTACGCCCAAGTACGTGTGAGAAGTTGCGGGGACGAGCCTCCACCCAGGAGCGAGCTGTAGGTTCTATTCACCGTGTCCAAAATAGGCATTATTTTGGCTATTCGAGCGTAAGCGACTGAGAGCATGATTTTACTTGTTCTGGCTTACAAATGAGATAATGGGCTAGAATGAGGATCCAAACATATTTTTTCGACTCAAAATGACCATCTGAACACAATTTCGAGGTCACTTAAGCTCTAGAATGTCGTCTAGTGCCTCAACGGTGTCAGAACCCGTCGACAGAATCTAAGTTCTTGAGGGGCAGAGGGACGACTATTTAGAGCAAAACTGACCTCGGAATTGTGTTGAGATGGTCATTTTGAGTCGGACAAGTATGTTTGGATCCTCATTCTAGCCCATTATCTCACTTTTTTGACACGGTAAATAGAACCTACAGCTCGCTCCTGGCTGAAGGCTCGTCCCCGCAACTTCTTACACGTACTTGGGGGTACTTTGGGGAGTACTTTGATACAGATTGGTGCACATCAATCCAGATGGGAGCATATGTGACCGTGGTCGATGATGCCGTTTTTGCTAAAACCACGAAATGCGGCATTTTGTAACGCTCGGCAAAAAAAATCAAAAAAAAATAACCTCCGCCAATTTTTTACTGAAAGTAGATGTCTGAAAGAACATTCCCGCACGAGATTCGTGAAAAAAATTAAGATATATTTTTGGAATCGAGTCCCGAATTTTCGACTTTTTCGTAAATAGCTCAACTTGTATCGGCTATAGCTCCTATAGAAAGTACGATAATCGACTCCTGTAGGTGGTCCAATTATAGGTTTTTTCAAGACCTTCAAAATAAACAGCTGCAGGAGTCGATTATCTTATGTTTAGTAGGAGCTAGATCGCTTTGAAGCAGGCCCAAAAATCGCTAAAATTTGCTCTCAATAATTAGCTTGCAGAAGTCGTCAGGCTCGCTAAGTGGCCTTGGACAATTTTTTTCTCAAAAGTACTAGTCTTGACGAGAAAAATGCGCCCAAGTACGTTGAAAAATATTGAATTGCGTTGGAACTATGATTTTCCTAGGATAGGCTAAAAAAGGGCCTAAAATGGCCCATTCATGGGCCCTGGAGCCCACAGGCCGAAAAAATCTGAAAAAAATTTTTTCGTACTATTTCAGCATAGTACTGGTGGAAAAAAATTTTTGCGGAATTTTCCCAGACCCCCCTGGTGACGGTTATGTCCAGCTTGCTCCAGAATGACTCATATATATATATATATATATATATATATATACGCATTGCTGAGCCAAGCATTCTTAGTTGCTTGGCAACCGAATAGAGAATCAGAAAAGCGGGAGAGAGAACGCTGTACGCCAGAGAGAGATGAAAACTCATGAGACCGTTGGCTTTCCCGGCGAGACCGAACGGGGTGCGTTGCTTGAACGCATCAGTACATTGTGTGACCTCAAGCTGGTCGGAGGCTGTCGGCCAGTGGTGAATAAAGTGTTCATCTCTGCGCAAACCCGGGATCTTTCCTCAGTTCCTATTCCTGCCTCTGTTCCGTCCTGAATTTATATATGACAAATTCGATTGCACATACAGCACCCTCATTGGGCGCCATGTAATACCTCGCCAACTTGATGTATAACTTTTTAAACTGATTTCACTTGATCTTACAGCACTATTAGTTGGGTGCCATGTGAGGGTTCCGCTTACTCGTCCTTGACAGGTGAAGCCTGCTTTCATTTGAGAAGCTCAGAGACCGAGTGATTGCTGTAATTGTTCAAGAAATCAGGAGAAGGGAGCACTGAATGAGCACACACTCGATTCAAATTGAGAATGAAAGGGCACATATTCAAGAAAACTATTTACTAATTGGTCCGCTGACCGTTAGGTTTAACCGAACCCGAGCACGATTATCAAGGGCGCATTTGGGAAAATACAATCTATAAGTCCAGAAAGGGGAGAGAGAGATTTGCGAGAGGCACTTATAAGTGAGGTCCGGACCGGAGCCCCGGCTGAATCGTGCCAAAGACGGGCTCGGGGTTGCTTGGACAACGCACACAATCACAAGCTCGTTTGGGGCGTGCGAGCGCTCCAAGACTTGTCGACGGAATGTGTAGGAAAAGGCTGCTGGCCGGAGCAGCATTGACTTGCGTCAGGAGTGGCTCAATATATGGGGCGCGCGGTAGGGCTATGCCGACTAAGCTAAACTACGCTAAGCTTAACTTAGCTTAACTGCGCTGAGCTCTAACAAACTTAACACTTACACACACATACCAGCGCATGAAAAAAATATGCCTCCATATGTTGAGGAAGACGTGAGCGGCGCTCATGACATGACTAACCTCACCTCACCTCTTTATTTTCTGTCATCTGTATACAAATAGCAGAAGCAATTGGAAAATGTGTGGGCACCGAAAGCAGTAATTCCTTTTGCAGTAATTTATTTTATGGAGAGCAGTATTTTGTCTGATTATGAATTTGTGAAATTAATCACCGATGAACAAGTTACGAGCAACAGTCAGCTCAGCTGTATTTCATGATATGCTGATATTGTGTGTGTGCGAACAATGGCAAAAGTGATAATTTTTCTGCAAAATACTGGCTATATCTTTCTGCTAGTAGTAGCTCAGCAGAAGTTCAATAAGACAACGAGCAATGGTGGAGTTATCGTTGAGTCAGTTCCCACCAAGTTCACCATTACCTATCACAATAGTGATCTAGACCACATATGTTTACACACTCAGGACCAGCTGAAAACTTCGGATCTGACAAAATATACGACTAGCCTGGAATTTTTCTCAAAAATCTTCAAAATGTATAATACAGATCTTTGCATATTTGAGATATGGCTACAATCACATTTGCCTACTAGCAGAAAGATATAGCCAGTATTTTGCAGAAGAATTATCACTTTTGTCATTGTTCGCACACACACAATATCAGCATATCATGAAATACAGCTGAGCTGACTGTTGCTCGTAACTTGTTCATCGGTGATTAATTTCACAAATTCATAATCAGACAAAATACTGCTCTCCATAAAATAAATTACCGCAAAAAGAATTACTGCTTTCGGTGCCCACACATTTTCCATTGCTTCTGCTATTTGTATACAGATGACAGAAAATAAAGAGGTGAGGTGAGGTTAGTCATGTCATGAGCGCCGCTCATGTCTTCCTCAACATATGGAGGCATATTTTTTTCATGCGCTGGTATGTGTGTGTACGTGTTAAGTTTGTTAGAGCTTAGCGCAGTTAAGCTAAATTAAGCATAGCGTAGTTTAGCTTAGTCGGCATAGCCCTACGGGCGTTACCACTGTGGCATCTCTCTGTCTCTCCCTCTTACCTGGCTAAACTATGCAGCAACTCTTCTCGTGCTCAAGCTATAACATGAAATGTGATTATTACAATACTCGGTCCAGGGAGAGAGGAAGACGGAATGACTCGGCCGTCACACCACGCAGTATCCCACTCTTGACACCAGTTCGTCACGGGAATTCGTAACGTGGGTTCTTCAATACTGTAACTGGGGAGTCTTGAATCGACAGGTAGGTAGGTGGAAATATGGGGGTGGAATATATGCAAGTAAAATTTCTAGAGCGGCGTTCATCAATCCCGAAAAACAGATACGAGAGAGAGACTTCACAACGTAGTGGGGTGGATTCTATTTGAGTGGAGACCGTCAAGAGCTGGGGTACTCGACTCGGAATAGCGATAATAGAATAATGTGGTCAGGTCGGTGGGTGAGTTCGTACTGTGGCGTCTAGTTATATTTATTGTAAGCTCTAGAGAAGTATAATTTGCATCGTTGTATTGTGACCAATGGTAATCTTATGGTCTATACCTGCTCGGTGCTAGCCCTAGTTTTGAGCCACTAACTGAATAGTATGCTCTCGGGATTTAGGGCATGAAGAGAAAGAGAAGATAATTGTTCAATAATATGAGTGGGTGGATCCTTGTTCGCGATCGGTGGTTCACTCGTATTCGGTATGTCAAGAGCGTATCTGGTGGATGTGCCCTAATGTGCTCGTCTAGTTCGAGTCTTCCCTAGCTGCGCAGACTAGCTTGCGCGCGGGGCATGTAGGAGAGAGAGAGTGGCCTAACACGCTACTCTTATACTGCAATTCTATATATGTACAGTATATATATATGTATATATTGGATAGTGGGGCTGGCTCTCTTATGGGACTGACCTTGTTTCAATGGATCTTCGGCTCGGTACTCAGTGTCTATTACCTAAAGGGCGACTCTTGGGTTTTGGAACTACTCTGCAAGACCTCTGCTACTCGCCAGATGCGTTCAAAAACCCTTAAATATTCTGTAGGTACGTTGACAAACGTTATTTCGACAAAATGTACCTATGCGATAGGTGATTTTGGTCGCGAGCGGAATTCCTCATAACTAGATGACCATTGGGTATAATCGACTCTACTTTAGCTTGAAATACGCACAAAGGAGTAATCTAGATGGCAAATGACCATTGCTGGTCAATTTCACAATAGTTGTTGAGTTTTGAACAAAACCTGTGTTAAGTCCAATACGGTAGCGATATGGGGCAAAATGGGTGTTAAATTTGAATATCTTCACTGCAAACACTTGGGATGAGTTTAAACTTGGCTATTCACCTACTGATACCTCTGAACTACTCTGAGGAACCTTTAATAGCCCTCTAAATGATCTCACTTTGCAATGTAGTCGAATCGAAGGGGGGAAAATGCATTTCCGTCGCTCGGGTCGGCTAGCGAAAAATGGATGATTTTACCTTGGCGGATCGAATATTATATGAATTCACTCTGTAGAAGTTCCAAAAGGTAGGTAGACTGCGTGTTTAAGTACCCCACACTCTATTATGATGTTAAAATCGAAAATAAAATAGTCACGGGTGGTTCACGCGCGAAAATTGCAATTACTCGGACGAAAAATTGGGAGGTGCGCAAACGTCAATTTCTCGAGATCTAGGTATCAAAATGAAGCTCACAATAGCTAGTTTTCGAGCTGGAACACTATTCAAATAGATTATGCACGCTGATCTATGAATTTAATCAATGTGAGCAAACCATGGGTGAAATTTGGGGTACTTCAAAAATACTCGGGTAGCGCGAGAATTTGACGATAAAAGTGATATTTCCCTATTGTACTGGCCTGAAATGATTCTCTTTTAGCTTAACCCCTTCTTTGAGACTCGACAAACCCTGGTGAAACGATATCCACGAAAGGATTGACACGAGGTTTGAGTATCACTGAAAACTTGGGGTGAATTATGCACTCACCGACCACAATTACACTCGGGAAAATTCCTACTATCCTCACTATTTAAACGGGTTAGAACTTTGGAGTTCCACGGATCGGGTATAGTGCAAATTTAGGATTGATACTTAAAATTACTCACTTGTGGTTATATAGTTGGCTGTGGAGGAATCCTGTCCTGCTGACAGGCACTGGTGAATAATCCACCTTTCTTGGGTTTTTCTGTTTATTTTCCTTTGGTTACACTGCACTCTGACAATTTGAAGTGCCTCTTTCTGATGATGCACAGCTCACTTCCAATATCATCTTGATAGTAATTTCACTTGCACTTATTACTTGCTTTTGTATCGAGAGTTCGTGAAAACTCGGGAAAATCGACTGTGTCGGAGTCACTCCAAAACTATACTGAGAAGAAAAGATTCGACATGGGCCCTCTGAAGGCCCTCTTTATATATCAGGTGGGCTCGATTATTGTCCTCGATACTCGCGTTCTATTTAAATTTTGTTTACTCAAAACGTCAACTCGACCGATCTGCGCACATAAGAGCAAATGCATTTTCCGGAGAAAGAGACCGAGCCATGCATATTTTGGGCATACTTTCGTATGATTTGAGCACTAGGCAATTAGTCATTCTCGTTCTCAAGTGTCATCTTTTTGTACTTGATGAGTTTGCCTATGCGCTGGGCTATCCGATGTTTATGCCTTATAATACAACGGAGTCTGTGGGCCCGTGCCATTGATTAAATTATGCATGCGCACCTGTGTAAGGAAAGAGCCAGCGGCCCGCAGCGCGCCACTCGGCTCTTTCATTCTTGTTTTGCATTGTTGCACCTTTTGCTCAATGTTGAACTGTGCACCTATCAGCATCGAGATGGATTGAGGAATGTAGAGCACACGGGAATTTTGACGAGATGTTGACATTTCAGGTCAAATTCCGTTGTGCAATGTTCTCTGGACAAAATCGATGATTTTACCCTGACCTAGATAGATTTTACTCACATTTCTGTTTTCACGATGATTTCACTTGAAATGACCAAAAATATAACTTTACGATGGATTTTGATGATTTTCACCTTTCAAAAACAAGTTATATTGATTTGACGGAGTTTCCACGAAACGCGATGTTTCCATTCATCATCCGATAAAAATAATGAATGAAAGTTAGCATTTTCACATGTCATCTTCCCGAAATTCATATCCTCTTGATAATGTACTCCGTGAAATTTACGTTACATTTTACCGTATAAATTTCTATCTATAGCTATCATTTATTTGTTGTGAATATATATTCAAAAATTTTTACCGACATTACATCTCTCCTCTAAAACCAGACACTAGGGGTTTACTAAGAGCTCCTATGTCTTATATTAGGGATATCCAATTTTCTGAAAACTCATTGTAGAAATTGAAAGGTTTTAGCAATTGTATGAATCTTGTAAATATTCCTAAAATATTCTTCATTATGAGGTAGCTAAGGCTTCTATGTACTTTGCAAAAATATAGGTTACTAAATTCGAATTTTCTAATCATGATTGTGGAAAATCTATCATATGTTTAACCTACCCCTATCTCAATATGTATGAATGCTAAATATCGTCTAATTAAATCAAACATTTTTGTACCGACTCGGTCACGGCTACCTGAAAGTTCCTCTCCTTTACTGGTCATCATAAGATAGTGTATCTCCACCTGAATTCTATAATGAGGTAACAGTATATGATCTACATTAGTCTAAACCTAGCAGTGAACTGGCATCATCTACATCGGTAGTCTATGTTACTTAGCTAGAATCTTATCACTCATTCATTTATGAGGTAAATTTCCTTGAGTCAGTTCTCGAATTTTCTGTTCTTCTTCTATGTTTTTTTCCTGTAATTCTCCCAAGATTAAATTCCTCATTCGATTAAATGAATTGAATTTCAATCAACCTAGTCTAGGATCAAATTTTAACCAAACGTTCCGGAACAGGCTGAAAATGCAGTTAGTTACGTCATTCATAATAAAAAAATGGGACATGATCGAAGATCCAAATGTTACTACCCTCAATTGGCTTACAGAATGATATTATCAATTTGCTTCCGGATTCCTTTTCACTCTGAGGTCTATGGGGATAGAACGTCTGAGGTAGTGCGTTATTCTCTTCCGACATAGGCTGCATTAGGACAGAATTGCAGCGCATCGAGCACATGCTATAAGATGTGAGCATGGTAGGAAAACCACTTTTAATTTGTAATCATAGCAGATTTTACATGTGATTGAACTCGCGGGGTCTACAAAGTACCTTTGGGTTTCGGCGGAGGAGGTCCAAGTACCGTCGTTAGCTCTTGTTTCGCGTTTTCGATGAATTCCTGTCCCTTTTCTGCTTTCACGAACATACATTTCGGGAACCATTTGGCGTGTTCGTGCCATGGGCTGTCAGTCATGTTCCATCGATGAATTGTACCGCCGCAATGAAAACAGGTGACTGCATCGCTCCTATTGGTGTAGAAGAATCCAGCATTGGCCATGAACTCTTTCGGTTGACAGATATTCGTAGGCCAATTAGTGGATGTCCCTAGTCTATCCTCATAGCTGAGCATATCCCGGTGTATTGGGCGCGTTCTAACTAGCTCACTCTCCTCGATGTCCAGCAAAAGTCTGTTCATCCTCCGCATATTAGCTTGCATGATTGAGAGAAATTCCATTCCTGTGTTAAAATATAGCTTCAATACTAGCACACACTGTGTGTCAAATGATAGATTGTGCGTTGCATGATTGTCTCTGATCGTTTTGTTCATATGTCCTGGTCAGGGCTTATTGTCGGTCATGAATCGGGTTTGATTGCTCCATTTCTTGACGGAATCTTTCTCGCGGGTTAATCGAAAAGTGTTCGGGGTCAATTTGATCACCCGATTCGGAATCTAGTCCCTCATCACTCTCTGATATAACTTCAATGTCCGAATCATCACCATTCATCTCTCTCGCTTGAAGGTGGGCATTCGTCTCCCCTTGTTGTCTCACATTTATCAAGATAAGGTTTGAAAAATATTGATCTGAGCACATCCTACAACGGATCACAGGCCTTTCGACTAAAATTCTCGTTCCACAACGCTCACATTCGCAGCCGGGGTACGATCATGTGTACCGTGTCGACTCGGCCCACCGGCTCGGCAATGCTGTAGTGGTCCCGCCTATAACATTGATCGCATTCCAGTATCCCTGTCCAGTAACTTACATAGTACTGTTCGATCCCTGGATGTTTGGTGACGCAATTATAGCTCCAAAGGTTGTGATAGTTCTCTGGGTGTTCTTCGGGACGCACGCCATCCCATCGTGGTGCTCTGACGGCCATGTTCTTCAACTGTAAATTAGATGATTCGTCAGTTATAATTTGTTCCGCTTAGCGAGTGAAATGATACATAGATTCGGTTCTCCCAAGATACGGGTATAGGTGAGGTGGTTTCGGTCTCATTACGATCTCTACGTTTTCGTAAGTAGGATCTTGTTCAGTCTCGTTCTTTCCGTCGGGTAGTGGTTCAGGTTGATGTCCGCGATTATTTGAGTCGTATTCTTGTTGTGCTGGTTCATCGTTGGGCATTCTAGCCTTTTTCGTTCGATCAATTTCTTCCTCTTTGTAGTCTCTTCCCAGATGTATATTCCTCAAGTGTTCTCCATAATGTCCGCAAAACAAAAACAAGTATCACCTTGCAAAAGCTCTCCCGCTGCTAAAAAGCCTCAAAAAAAGATGAACTTGGGAGAAAAATCGAAAATTTTGGACCTATTGAAAACAGGTGTAAGAGTTGCAGAAGTTGCGCGGAAATTCGGTGTAAATGAATCAACAATGAGAACTATTCGTGAAAATGAACAGAAAATCCGGGAAAGTTTTATGGTTCCTCAGCACACTAACGATGCTTTCATTATCGAAAAGACTTTTATTTGATCCCAAATTCACAAAAAAGTCGGTCATAGTTGGTCAATCATGAGTCTTGGTACGCATCCCCCACTTCTCCATAAGAGCAATGCTTTGTTCAACCCGGTTTTGCTCAACGCGGTAACTTGCCGAAACGTAACCCCCGCGTTGAACGAGGAACACCTGTAGCTGGAAAACCAATCGTAAAACACTATTCCATCATGAACACGAATTAATTCCCCAAATAATTTCATCAAAAAAACGAAAAAGTAGGTTGGATTGAGTTAAGATTCTTTCAATGCATGATTCCCGTTTTTTGAGGTTATGGTCAACCGAATTGGAGAAAACGGAGCTCTCTATCGGAAAGATGAGGTGAAAATACGTCAAAGATGCCTCCACTGATTATTTCCCTGCGTCAAATTGAATCTTCAGAACGCCCGCAAAAGGTGAACAGCACGCGAATGACCACTCGTACTTTCATCGTTGCTTTACTTCCAGTGAAGATCGGAAAACCCCTATTTCTTGAGAGCTATTTTGATGTGAAATTCCCTGATGTTTCGATTGGGAATTCCGAAGAGGGATAGTTCTGAGTTATTGCCATTTCAAAACTTGATTGCTAATTTTTGAGGTCATGGTGGCTCAAAATCAAAAAACAAACCCCGCCATCGGCAAGCTAAGGCAAAAATACGTCGGGAGTGATGTCATTTCCGACGTATGATTTCCTTCGTGGGTTCTCCCGCCTCTCCAAAAAGCAACCTAGGGAAGTTGACGGGTTTTGCCACGTATATCCCAAGACAATTGCATAAAATCCCATCTCTGACCGGAGAGGAACAAATCCGTCTCTTTGGGAAACTCAGATCAATCTAAGAAGACTCGCATACTTGGTACGGGAACGTTTGATGAGAGACGATGGATCAGTAGATTGAGTCGTTCCTGCCTTTGATCTTCTCCAAGGTTCTCCCATTGATTCATCTCATATTTGAAGGAACTCTGTATGTCTGGAATACGAAGTCCACACAAGCGTTCTCTGGTGAGGTTTGGTATAATTACAATACTCACGAAATTTGTGGATGACTTGAGAATCCTATGTCCCTTCGTATCATAATCATCTTGACGAGAATCTCGAACGATAAGTTCGAGAGACACCAGAGAAGATATAAGTGCGATATGATTTCAGAATGAATCAGAACACACCCAAGTTGGTGCGGGTATGGATCTTTCGTTAATGAAATATCGAGAGTCTCGTCGATTTTCAGCGAAAATACTTGAGCTTGTTTGGAGACAATAGCTCGATGGAAATCGATGTGAAATATCAACAATCACGACAAGACTGCGATCCTCACACCTTTCGCACTATGCTTATCTCCCGAACCTCGATGGACCTTGTGCATGCACTGGATTCCGTTTAATGCAGTCCGTGTCCTAAGAGCGCAGTAGCCCACAGTAGTC
>CM056743.1:520659-546038 GCA_029851415.1 Eretmocerus hayati | reverse complement strand
ATCGGCTACTGTGGGCTTTTACTCCATGAAGTAGAGACAAACGAATGAGTTTGTAAGAGTAGTCGGAGAAGCCGATATTAGCTGGCATTGAGACCCAGCTTAGGACAGCATCACTTCCTCACCTTGTACGGACCACTCGCAGCTACTCTGAGCTACTATTTGACTACTGTTGGTTCACAATACTAGCTCTACAGTAGCCAGAAGTAACTACCAGTGGCGGTGGAATAGTTTGGAGTAGAACATGGCCCCAGAATCTTAGCGGAGCAACTGTTGGCTACTCCTGTCTAGTTGCGTCTGTGGTGGGTCTCTTGCAGTAGCCGCTGAACTAAACGTATCAGCTGGCATTGGCCGCGGCTACTCCCTAGTGAGCCGCTCCCTGATTTTCGGTACTTTGATCTCTCAATCCCACGGGAGAATTTACAAGAACGAAATTATCTCCATCTCATGTCCCAAAAGTATCGTGCACCCTTCCCCTCATTTCCGTGGAATGGGTTCGACTTATCCAGGACATGCACGATATTGCAGCATCGAGAATCGAAGTCGATGTTGAAGCATATTCTTGAATGCGTCATATCTCATGCAACTTTTCGATCAATTAACCCCTCCACGATCAAACCCGATCGTTAATTTCTCAATTAACCCATGTCAAATTCGAGATTGATAGAGAAATGGAATAAGTCCTCCAATGCCGATTCACGAATATAATATCATGCGTCAAATCTTGCTCGAATATCTGGATTGATCCTCAAGCTAATGAATTGGTTTTCCCCTAAAAGTATGAATTTGGAATAGCTCCAGACCTACAGTGCATTTCTCTCCTGAGATTTGATTTGTTCGTACATATTTCTTCCACTTCCTCTTTGGTCAGCGATCTCCGCTTTTCTCTCCTGGTAACCATATTCCAACAAACCAGAAGAAAATTTCTTGGATCGGATATCGGATAATAGTCAAGAATCGTTTTTTCCAGACAATCCTCGTGAATGCCTTCTGTGTGCCGTTGCCAAAACTCTTCAGACCAGTCACAAGAAATCAGGAAAATATATGGGTGCTTCTATGATAAAACGGCAGATTGAAGGTGAGTTGATACCTAACCATTTATACGGTGTGTCTAAGACATATAGAAGAGTTAGTTGCGATAGAAGGTCCGAATATTGCACATGTCATTTCCTGCATCTATCTACTGTGTAGTATCCCATAGCGCGACCAATGCACGAATCTGGATGTTGATTTTGTTTCACCACGCACAGTACACATCGGTGAGCGTTCAGGGAATGTAGGCAATGTCACGTGGGTGGAGGTGGAGATCAGTACCTGATCTCACCTCTCCCCTTCGTGCCACGATGACGTTGCACCCGCAACCGCTACGCGGCCGCGCAACGTATGTTCGCGGTTCGCCGGCCTTCGCGGATGCACCGTCAGCACTTCGTCGGAGCGGAGTACATCCCCACTGCACTGGTCTACGCTGCAGCACGGACCGTCGTTGTCGACGATGAGCCGTGCGGCAGCCAGACCGCTCGTATCAACCTTTAGAAATGTATCTCTCTCGCGAGTATATCTCTCTGCTATTAAACCTATATATTCACATCACTCAGTCGTGATTCATTCGAATCACCCGTCTCTTCCCACGTAACTCTTTCTGGTGCTAGGTGTGGACGCGAGAAATCCTGTATAGGAAATTTTTTTTCGCAAAGAAGTCGTCCAACAGGAGAGGTTTCCGTCACCTGTAGGCCACCAGCTCATCGGCAGCGGAGCAGAAAGATCAACAGCAAGGGGCATCAGCACAACCTCAGCTACCGTGTGAGAGAGTTTGCTCAGGAGAGGAGTAGAAAATCAGCTTCTTCGCAGTCAAACCATCCGAAGGATGCAAATATCAACGATCATCATCATCGTGTCATCCATCTTTCAAGCATAAATACAATTTCACATCAATTAAATATAGCAAACAAGTCAGACCACTGCTCACTCATATCACTCGTCGCACAAAGTCTTGTTTGTTTTCTTTGGTAAAAGAAATTCGTAATGGAACTTTTTCGTAAAAATGAAGGCAAAGAGTGTCTCCTCCCCCAAGGGTAAAACCAAAGTTGGAATCCAAGTCTCATTCGCCTTCTGCAAGAGAAGCAGGTTTACCTATAGGTGAACCAGTAGCCGGAGAAAAGAACCAAAGAACTGGTAGTCCAATGGTACACTTTGATGACGAGAGCCTCGATGAAGCATCCGGATATGACGTGAATTTGAGGTATGTCTGCGATCCAAACAGTGGTCGAGTAAGCGTTAGACCGGCTACGCCAGAAAATGCGGATCAACGCTATGACATTGGCATGGATTGGCGAGAACAGCAGGAAATTTTGGAGGACTCTCCACTGAGGTCCGAAGGTGATCGAGTAACAGCGACAAAAAGTCGAACTAATCTGCCCCATAGTTCTGAAACACGCGCCCAGGTTCTCGGAAATGATAGTAGTACTCATGATTGTCGGGCCGAAAATTCTCAAACGCAAAATCCACGAACTGAGAATGATCGCATAGATAGTAGAGATTTCCCTGGTGACGAATGTTTGATAATTCTGGATGAGAATCAACCGCACCGTATAGAAGCACAAGGAGAGTCGCAATACATCCAACAGCTCAATCATACCAACAATTCGCCGAGAATTATCGAACCGACAAATTGGGTCGCAAGCGCACGGGCACGCGCGTGGACAATCGATTCAGCAAAGAACATCTTGGGACTTCCCAGACCATCAAAATCAAAATTCTATTGATAGCCAATCTCAAAATATGTACGCGAGTAATGTGGCAAGCGAAGCTATAACCGCGAGAAATCAGTCGAATGCAATCACCCAGGAAACCGAATTCCAACAATTTACTCGAGAAAATCCACAAGCGCGCGTGTTGTTCCAAACGTGGCGTAAAAGTCGAAATAGCATACTTATCCAGTCATTGCAACGGGATAGCGGGATATCGTCGGGCGAAAATCATCGCGAAATACCAATAGCGCGAGCAGTGAGCGAGAGTCAAATATCAGCAAACTGCGCACACCCAGAATATTGTGCCATAGATCCCATGTGCCCAGGGACTCGACCCAATCTTGCCAAGGAAAGGCCTCGAGAACATGTATCGCGCAAGGAGATATTCGGACCCACTGGTTATTCACAATCGCAACTGAATATACCCCATTCGGGACCGACTCATAGAATAGAAACCCATTGGATGATCGACGATAAACTAACAGAGAACAGTCGAGTGTATCGAAATCAGGCACGTCACACTCAAAATGACATAGCGACACCACACACATCATATCATCCTCAGCAGTATCACTTTGGGCAAATGCAACAAACTAACGAGACATGTGATAGACATTTTGATTCATATGACGCAGAGCAACGCGAGTCGGGCCATCCATACTTTCAAGGCCATATAGATTTCTTACCGTACTCGCATGGTGATATCAATTACTCAACCACAGCTTACAATCCTCATCAGCAAAATTCTGAACATGCAAATCCGAATAATTAGCGTCAATTTACATCGAGCGTGAGAGCCCTGATACAAATCTCAAATTATAATGCCGATCAAAGCTATCGATACCTCCTACGAAGAAAAACACTTTGATATCGTCCGACGAAAAGTAACACGTACGCTAACGTTTGGTGAAGAGTAACACATACGCCGACTCCCGGCGAAAAGTATCACATAGAGCTTGTGCCCGGCGAAGAGTATCACTTGGCGCTTGTGCCCGACGAAAAGTAACACTTGCTGCGCGACGAAAAATTCCGTTATCTCCCAGCCGTTCCGCCAATTTTTCGAAGACGGATTGATCTTTTTATTCAACTATTCAAAATGTATTCTGAACCGAGATCGATCTGGAACATTGCACATATCTTCATAATATTTTCAAACTTGCTTCAAAGCCTTTGAGAGTTTGGTGCAATATAGAAGTCAACAAATCGTTGTTTTCAGCTGAACTTGTTTATTGTAAAGTGAAGCTCGAGTAATATTCTCATATGCACTTGGTTTCGTATGCTTCCAGCTCAAATTCCCACTTTGAACCATCCAAAAATATTCATTCGTTGGTGAGATAACGGATTGGGACGAAAAATGCATTGGAATTTTCAAAGCCAAGTGTTACTCTTCCCCGGGCGTTAGCGTACGTGATACTCTTCGTAGGAGGTATCGATATGACGTGATGAAAGCCATGAAGAGTGTACAGGACTTTGACGGAACCCTATATCGGCTAGCTCCATTTTGTGCAATGGCAAGAGCTATATCACGTGAAAATGCAACCCAAGTGAAGGAAGCACAATCTTGTACGGGTTGATTGGGAAATTGGAAGGCAAAGCCAATGAACTTTTTGAACTAACTATTTCAAGTTACGCTACAGTCGAACATTTTTCAATTTATCTCGAAGAACAATACACGATTGTTGGATCAGCGGATGATGTGATGTTAGAACTCAAAACATGCGCTAGAAGAACCAATGAAAGATTAGAAGAGTATGGTACGCGAATTCAGTCGTTCCAGAATGAATTCACCTCTATCGCCAATTCTACACCGGACTATACGAGTAGCAATAAGAAGTCCAGACGTCGATATGTAGGAAAAATCGCACTCAGCAGATTCGTTGTAAGTATAGGATCCGTTCTCGAGCCACTCGTTTTTATGCGTAAGCCAGCCAACGTTCGCGGAGTGATAAAATTCGCGCAAGAAGAAGAACTGAGACGACGCACGTATGTATCTGAGACTATGGTAGCGCAGCCGGTAAATGTTGCAGGCCCTTGCATTAATCAATCAAACGTCCGTGTAGTCAACGCCCGCGTAACTTGTACATACTGTGACAGAATTGGACATGATGTCGACCACTGTTTCATGAAACGCGATGACGAAAGACTTTGTCAATATTTTGGATTACGTGGGCACAAACTACAGAGATGCCCGAAATTCACCGAAGACATGGGTCGTAGGAGCATTTATATTAATCATCGACCATACTGAGGACGAGGTGGATATCGCGGCCGAGGTAGGAGTAGTCGATTTTACAGCAACAATCGTCAGATCGGAGACGCCAGCTACCTCGACAACCGTATTTGAACACCGCAAATCTATCGAGTAATAACAACCAGGTCCCCAATGAAACGGTTAGTGAACGACCTCCAGCTCAAATGCGGAGCTGCAATGCTAGTGAATCTTTTGACTCGTAGATCGCCCGCTGCAGTCCTCAGGCGCCGGGCGCATCAATGACGCGATCTCATCTGCGTCGTCATTCTGCAGCTCTATAGATAAAACGGAGCCATCTCTTGATTGTTCGTTGGATGAAAGTTCATATACCGACGATGATTCGAACCCAAGAACAATGAACGAAGATGACTCTCCTGTCAAAGAGTCGTCATTGCCCCAAGTAAGAGTTTGCAAAACGTCTGTCAGATTTTTGAATAGGGGAAGAATGCCCCCGAAATCAGATTTTCAAAGCCGTGAGTTTGTGAATGAAGAAACTAGACTGTTCATTGATTCCGGAGCAGATGTGTGCATTATTGAAGAAAACAAAGTCAAGGAGATCCTGCCATCGATGGATGTCAGATGACATCGATCGATGAGACGGATATTTTGAGCATGAGTGGCGTAGCCAAAGTGGAATTTAGATCAAAGGGAACAATCGATATGAAATTAATGGCATGCGTTGGCAATCTCATGTAGTCCCCGGCACCATTGTATAACGCCGGCATCTAACATCCCAACCATCTACATAGCATGAACAACATGGTTCTTCAACCCACAAAAATTAATTTCCCATTATAATCTCACCACCCGGCAACAGCCGCAAGCAACAGCTTAAAACCACATCGGTAACCTCCTTCAAACTGATATTTGACTATTCCACTTTGATCGCTCCCACGATTACGCACCATGAATATTGAATTCAGTGTGCTTGGAGAATTGAGCCCGCAATCCACTTGTCACAAACTGACCAACTCCTTTTCCTTACCGCCCCGATCTTATCATGCGCTCACCCTCCATCAAATCATATTTTGGTCAGCTCTTTCTACTGAACCATACTAACCACATGAAAATATCTGGTATATAAACCCTTACCCGTAATACTGAGCATGATTGTTGTATTTCGTCGGCGAAGCTATCGCCAGTCTGTTGTAATTCGTCAATAAAGAAGCATCCTGGAGTTGATAGTTTTCTTCCGGGAGTTTAGTACCAAAATCAATAGTTGTGGGAACGGAACCTTGGGTGAATTGCAATTGAGAAAGGGCCACAACTTCAAGGTAAGAACTCTCCTTTTATTGCAAGACATTGTGAAACTTGTGATGCCTTTCCGGTTTTTTTCATTCTTCCACCCGTTGCCAGTGCGCGTTCGCATAGGCAAAAAAGGTAATAAAAAATAAGTAACGTTGAACATGACAATTGGGGGCCTCTCTCCGGGATAAAAGTGAATAAGCGGGATTCATATCAACCAGTTAAAATGGCTTCGGCAGTGAACTCTAAGACACCAAACCGTTTCGATGATGCCCTAGCCACCCTCATTGAACTCATCTCCAACTTCGACTTTGGAATTTACGGAAAACGCGCAGGATTGTTCGATCGCGGATTGTATAGAATATCTACGAGTTAGGCAGGAGCAAACCTTCCCTGAGGTCGATCAGACATGGCTCAGAGGAGTCAAAACTATACAAGAAATCGTAGAAGAACACATACAGCCTAACGCGGTAAAAAAATTCTCCTCGGACCCTTTAGCCATCAACATCGCGTGCAAATTGATCAACCAAAATATTGCCATAAAAGAGATAATAAACGCCGTGATTAACTCAGAAATAATTTCGTTCCCAACCGTAATCCCTGACCTCGTCAATCACGGTTTCGAAGTAACTGAGGACACCACCAAAAACCATAAATCAAATTTCGAAACCCTATGTTTCCCGCGTCGGAATCACCCATAATCAAGCCAATACACATACGTAATCAGCCCGTGTTCAACATATTATCGAATCAAAGGGGACCTCAATTCGCAAGTACACCAACCTCATCCATCAATCAACCCCGACGCTCGGTCCGTTTTGACAACAGAACCCTCAGCGTACAGAACCAAAACGATTCCCATCTTACACCCATCAGGAATCTTTCAATTAAGGACGCTATTGAACTTATCCCGAAATACGATGGATTCAATATACCTTTGATAAATTTCCTGGAAAGGTGTTGCGAGGCGTGTAGCGTAATACCCGCGATTAATGAACCAGATCTGGCCAAGTTGGTGAAAATGCGACTCTCGGGGGAAGACTCCGAATGCGCGCAGAGCAAAAGCTTTGCAAACATAGACGGAATTGCAAAAGTTTTCAATGCAATATTCGGATCCGCGAAAACGTTTCATCAGCTTCACGGTAAATTGGCAGTCCTCAAACAGAAAAAGGACGAATCAGTAATTTCAATTTCCAACCGAGTTAAACAAAACGCCCAAGAAATTTCCGAAGTAGCCACGCGCGAAAATGGCATTACCCAAAATTTTGAAAAAGACCTCGAGAGGGACAAAATCCAATTTTTCCTCAGGGGATTGCATTGGGTGATTAAAGTCCGTATGGGGGAGGCGGAATCACTCGAAGACGCAACCACGCAAGCAATCGATATAGAACGAAAACTCAACCTATTCGAACCAGACGAGATTTTCGAAACAATTGAAGTTTTAAGGCGATGCGGTCACCGTGCACCGTGCACGCTGAAAGTTATCCGCACTCCTATCAAATTTGCTTGCGATTTGGGTGAAACGACGAGAATACCCGCGTTTACTATCATCTAACTCGATTTCGTCTTCTCGTTGTTTGGCTCAAATCGCAAGAGAACTGGAGAAAAGTGCGAATAAGTCTAGTGCGGACACTTCCTAACCTATAATATAGGCACTTTGTAATTCGCACTTTTATCCGGTTCTCTTCCGATTCAGGCAAAACGATGAGAAGACGAACTCGAGTTAGATGATAATAAACAATGGTCCTCTCGTCGTTTCACCCAAATCGCAAGCAAATTTGATAAGAGTGCGAATAACTTTCAGCGTGCACGGTGATCAGATCGCCTTAAAGGATGCAAAAATTTCACAGCCCTTAGAAATGGCGGTGCGATTTGTAGAAGCTCAAAAAACACAATGTCAATTCTGTCCAGAAGGAAGGACACACCGCGAAGAGCTGCTGGTCTATACCCGGAAATAAAATCGTTACTTCAAACCGTGAGAGCACAGGAGCCGGAGTACGTGACTCGATGCCTTTCGGGCGGTCGATAGAGGCGCGCCACCTCGTACCTTCAAGCAACGGGCCGCCGACCAGGTCGATGGGTAGGAGTGAGCAGCACAGCCGACATTGCAACTATTGTAAAAAACCTGGGCTTTGGAAAGAGGAATGTAGGAAATTGCAATACAAAAATACAATGGTTAACAATACGGAAAATGCTCATGGGAATCACAATCAGAGCGCGTCGAGATTCCCAGTAGCCCGGCGCTCGAACTCGCCGTCGACCGCACAACAATGAGGAACAAACCTCTTCAGATTTTAGTGAGCTTAAACCATTTTTCATCGAGTATTGAATTAAAATTCAACGAGTATAACCTACCATTCATTCTCTTATTAGATACCGGTGCAGGACCGTGCCTACTTAAATCAGTTAAATGCCCACGGGCCACGTTAATAGACAAAGAACAAATTCTCGAACTGACCGGAATAACTAAGGATTCTATACTCACACAGGGGCAGATTATTCTGAATTTTTGAGAGTTGAGAATTCAATTCCATCTAGTTCCAGACGAATCCCCGATTGAAGAGGATGGCCTCATAGGAAGTGAATTTTTTCACCGATTCAGGGCCCGAATCGACTACTCCCGAGGCCACTTCATCTTTAACGGGCACGGAATCGCAATGCGAAATTTCAGTGTTGGAAATGATATGAAAAACCGTCGTAGACCGATATTAGCTATAACTGAAAATTACAATCAAACAGAGCATTCGAGATTAGATAATCACGGGGCACAAAATATTTCGAATTTAGCAGGTTCAGAAGGAACAGAACTTTCGAAATCGGTCGACCATGATACATTTACAGAACCTCCGAGTTTCGAAGATTGTAATGCGGAAAGCATTTCGAATTTTGAGAACCACAATCGAAGCATTTCGAAATTTGAGAGTAGAAACTGAGTAAACCTTGTTTTCAACTCGGGGAAACGAATCGTAAAATCGTAGGAGGGTATATCAATCCAAACTCGAATTCCGCGAATATTTCGCGAAATCTAAAGTTTTCGAAAACCACAAACGAGACAGGACACATCCTTAATTCCAATTTCTTAAAAATTGCAAATAAGAAAAAACTAGTACTTATGGACACGGGAAAGAATCTATACCTCAAGAGAAGTATATCCACGAAGCATTACAATGCCACGACTAGTGATATGGCATACATTCCTTAATTTATAAATCCAAAATTGCCTGGACAGGGTTTTCTGGAGGCTGGTAGAGGTATGAACATGAAAGATGGACAGATGATTATTACAGGAATATTGGATCCTCTAATACAATTACGAAGCGAAATAGTATCAAGAGTTACCCTACGCGAAAACTTGACCACTATAGTCGAAACACCGATAAAATCCAGAATCATTGAATATTTACCAACTCTCAGAACAGACTCGGGGCATTTTCACGACGACTTTAGGTCTTGTTTGAGAATTTATCGAAACAGATCGGACGTTCAAGCAATAATAGCAGTTAACAGACTCGTAAAATATGTAGAAGAGAAACTAGAACAGATATTAATTACACCCATGATAGAAACAATCCACAAGAGCTCTACTATTTTCACAATAGATTCCGAAGTGATTGATCGCGAGAGACTCCCTAAAATCTTGGAAATGCTGCGACTAGCTCACTTGGAACCTCACGAAAGAATGGAGTCCGAAAAGATCGTTTCGAAATACGCCGATCGTTTTACTTTAGGAACAACGGACCTTTTCGAGCATGCAATACCAACAACCAACGCGACTCCCATTGAAATAAAACCGTTTCGGCAGCCACCAAAAATGAACGAAGAAATTAATGAGCAAGTAAGCGAGATGGAGAGGGCCGGAATAATAGAACCATCGATGAGTCCGTACTCGTCCCCAGTTTTTTGTGTACCTAAGATACCAGGTCCAGATGGAAATAAGAGATATAAAGTTGTTGTGGATTTTCGAAAACTTGATGAACGCATAACAGATTATAACCACCCTGTTCCTAACATAGCTGAAGTGTTAGCTAAAATCGGTGGTTCTGTGTATTTTTCTGTTGTGGATTTAGCCGCGGGATACCATCAAATAAGAATTAGAGAGGAAGACAGGTACGAGACCTCGTTCCTATGTGACCTAGGTTCGTTCCAATTCAAAAGGACACCGTTTGGTTTGAAGACAAGCGCTCCAGTTTTTCCCTACTTGGTATTGACAGTCATTCGTGGGATGGAGGGGTAGTCTCTTTTTGCGACGATATTTGCATTTTTTCTAAGACATTTCCCAAACATCTTCAAATCATAGTGGAATTGTTAGAACAGTTAGTAAAAGCCAACTTGACATTACATTCAGAAAAATGCGTCTTTCTAAGAACCAAAATAAATTACTTGGGACATACAATAAGCAAAGACGGAACTGAACCGGAGCCCGAAAATATAGAAGCCGTAAAATCTTCTCCCACCCCCAAGACTGCAAGGAATATGAAACAATTGTTAGGGCTGGCGGGATACTACCAAAAGTTCATAAACAACTTAGCAGGTATAGCAAAACCATTGACCAAGTTGCTAAAAAAAGATCAGCCATTTGAATGGACCGAGGAAACCCAAAGTGCTTTCGACAAACTGCGCAACAAACTGTGCGAATCCCCGGTGCTTGGAACGGTTGATTTTGGTAAGGATCTTGTCTTAGCAACCGATGCAAGTGGGTACGCCATAGGCGGGGTATTATCTCAAAATGATAAGCCAATAGCTTATGTATGCCGCGCGCCAAATAAAGCCTAGGAATCTTACTGTACCTTTTTAAAAGAAACACTAGCAGGAGTCTATTGCATAAATTATTTCAGACCATATTTGTACGGGAGAAAATTCACCCTTATAACAGATCACAGACCTTTAGTCTGGCTCAATTCGCACAAAGATCCGAGCTTTAGAGTGACGCGCTGGAGGTAAAAATAAGCTGACTACTCGTTTGAGATAAAATTCACACCTAGCGCTCGAAACACCAACGCCGACGCTTTGTCACGAAACCCTATACAAAGTCAAATCGGAATAATCGATATTCGAGACGAAAACCACAGGGATCACTCGGCTGACGAGGAAAATGTGGGGAGCGAGAAGGTCAATGAAATCATCCTCCCCCCGGAAACACAGAAACCCTGGCTGACCAGACTAAGGTCGAGGAAACAACCGATAACTAACTATTCAGACGTAACCGGCGCGCCTCGGCCCACCGAACGACGAAAAGGAGAACCTTATCGATTTCCAAAAAACAATTTAGAAAATAAGAAAAGTTTAGAATCGAATCAATCTCCGTGTAGCGCACTGGCAAAAAATCCTCCGTCCGAAAAATGTCACCCCTCAGATATAACTAGAGATAAGGTTTGTGAAAAATGCTTACTCTATGAATTGCTCCTCGCATACGACGACCCTGGCACCCTAGATACATTCGACGTTCATGATTTTTCTGAGCAAGATAATGAAATGCTAGAAAAAGAGAACATTATTCATAGTAGGGAACAGTTATTCATGGGAAAAGACAATTATCTGTATTTCACAGATACTCTAGGCCGTCCAATTGACGATGGTTCCATATAATTTATGACGGTATATTAGCTCGTCATTTTAATCATTTATGCGAGTCCGCAAAGTGCAATGCGGCTCGCCAGGATCTGCTTGGCGGCGTCTTCCTCGTGGACACTGGCCTCCTGTTGGCCAGTGCTGCTCGTACTATGCCTTAACGCATGATAAATCAGGACGAGTTCACGGGGAAACACTGATAAGTGATAACGCGAGCAGGTAAAGTTAAGAAAGGTTGGATTCATTCAAGCAATAATTTACAAAGCGCATCCGGGCGCGAACGCAACAGGTGAATATCACGCGAGAGAGAGCCGTACGCCATTAGTGAGAGTGAGAGAGAGATATAACTCGAGTAAGTACTCACAATGCGATTTCGCTAATATTAGGCCGCTGCCTCGGGGACGTCGCTTGTCCGGGTCTGCCTCGAACGCTAGGTGACCGGGGAATTCCTCCCCTCGCCGCTGGGTACGGGCCTCGACGCCTGCAGGTCTGGCGGTGGTAGCCGAGGGTAACCGGAGCACACGCGGCGCGGGAGAACGTACGGGCACCAGGACACGAGGTGCGATACGCGCGATAACCAAGTATAGTCTGCTGCTTGACCGGAAGATCATCAGCTGTGTCAATTTGGGCGAGCTACGCTCCGATTGGTCGGCCGTCTTGTGGCTCGCGTGCATTCTCTCTCTCTCTCTCTCTACTTCAAACCTGAGCGCGTGACTCTCTCGTTGCTGCTGCATTACGGAACACCTGTAACAATCTTTTATACAAATGAGGATGATTCAATTATAACTTAATACTAATTGCCGAGGAGAGAGTGATGGGACTTTACCCGTCACAAATTACAATCGGCGAATAAACTACCAAGAGAACAAATCACGAGTCCGGGGCAAATCAATATCATGAAATGTGCGAGTAAGAGGATACATATAGTATTGGTGATGAAACCGGTAAACGAGCAAAGTTTAACTAAATCTGTGGAGAGTTTAGGGGAACTGTTCACGAAAGTCAAAAACGCTATTGAATCATACCAACTAACGACGATAAGCATGGCCAGGAGGAAAGAGATAGCGAAGCTAGAATTTGGTTTAATTTTGAAATTTTCAGCGCAAAAAACTCGATAACGTCAACGTCAAAATAATTATTTGTTTGGGTCAAATTCAAATGACACAGGAACATGAACGAAGCAACATCATTTGTGCGATGCACGTTTCCATCATCGGAGGCCATAAATGTGAATGAGACTTACAGCAGGATTAAACATAAGTATAATTGGCCAAACATGAAGGACAATGTGCTCATTTTTATCCAAAAATGCATTCCCTGTCAGATGAAGAAATTAGTGAGAGTAAAAACTAAACAAGAATGAATTCTAACTAAAAGTCATAGCATACCATTTTTCAAAGTCGCTTGCGACATTGTCGGACCCCTTCCAAAATCTGATACGGGTATAGAATATATGAGTTGATTATTGTCCTTCAAGATCGATGAGACCAAATAATCAACTCAAATATTGAACATCAAGGACGAAAAATCTACAAAATTACTCATGGTATAGAATATATTTCAACAATGCAGGACACTTTTACCAAATTTTCCATCGGAGTTCCATTACCAGATCAAAGCGCTTCCACGGTAGCTGATGGAATGATTAAACGATTAATTTGCGTACACGGCGCGCCAAATATTATTTCACCAGATCAAGGAACTAATTTTATGAGTAAACTTATGAAATGCATTGCTGATCGCTTCAAAATTAAGAGAATACGCACTACAGCGTATCATCCAATGAGTAACGGTTCTTTAGAACGATCACACTTGCCGTTAATTTGATACATTAAAATGTTCACAAAAAAAAGCAGCGATTGGTCGCAGTTCTTAGAATTGGCCATTTTCAATTATAATTCGTCTAAACACGAAAGAATCCAATGCACCCCATACGAGCTAGTTTACGGGAGGATAGCTAGGACCCCATCTAATGAAGAATGGAACGAGCAAGATTTACCACCAACATATTTTTAATACATGGAAAATCTTATTACCAAGTTGAACGATCTACATTATATAGCTAGCAGAAATTTGATTAAAAGCGAGAAAAAAGCCAAATTCTATTTCGACTCAGAAGCTAACCCAAAAACCATAAAAATTGGTGACTATGTATAGGTAAAGAGTGGACCAAAGCCCCATAAATTGGAAAACCACGCGGATAGACCATTCCTTGTAGTGGATGTTTGGGATAATGGTAATATTCGGGTGCAAATGAGCTCAACTCAGTCTAAAGTAATACACAGTAACAGGGTGTGGATCTCACAGATCCACGAACCTAATAATCCACAACGTGGTTAGCAAACAATAGAATTACTCTATGTGGAACCTGCTATTAACCCTGTTTCACCTTTGCAGATAATGTGGACCATCATTCTCGTAATTTTGGCGAAACACCAAATGACCCAGGCAATATTAGGCTACGACTGCGGGCAGAGATTTAGTAATTTTACGACTATATCATTTGTAGACATCGGGGAATGTGGAATAACAGATCTAATAATAAAAACCGGAAAGGTTCACGTAGCATTACTCCAATCGAATGATTACGCCACGACTCATGTTAGGTATTGTAGAATCAGAATACATAGGACCGTGGAAGATTGCGGCATTTTTGATTATACGGCCTCAGTGAATAATGCTGAAATCGAATACACGAAAGATGTTTCTCGCGAAGAATGCGGAAGAATGCATGTAGAACGCGCGTACTCAACAGGCAACGGAGTCATCACGGACTTGAAAATGAACCACACGTGGCCTTATTTTACAAGACTTGCGGGAGAAAAAAAAGGAAAGAATGTAGTGATGCAGGTTCCTATTCAGATGCTCACGCGGAATATGAAGACGTAGTCGTGACGGGATATGTGACAATCGAGCTCTATGAAGAGTGGAATTCGGTCAATAACAACGAACTAAAGTTCGCGTCCGTAGCGGAACGACTTGCGTTTTCACTGAAGATCACTGCACAGACAACAAACTTGGATACGCATTCTGGGACGTGATTCCATTAGGTCATTGTGAAAAGAATGCTTTCACGAAATTATTTGAAGGATATGTAACAAAGGTACAAGAAAAGGATTCTCTCCCTCTACGTTCTAGAATCGGGTGAAATAACGTTCGCATTTAAAAATATGGGGTCGATTAAAAAATGTACTCACGACATAATTCGTACTGAACACCCAAAATTATCCATTTTGGACGACCAGTACAAAGAAAACTTCCCAGCTCGAAGGAACCCAGACGTCAATAGCATAGATCTATTTGCATACGTTAACTCTAAATTTGTATACGTCGAAAGACATATTCAGGGGCAAATGAACCACCTATACCAGAACATCATTGAACAGCAATGTGAGTTAGAAAGAAAAATCATTGCTAACGCACTAAGTATAGCTACGATTTCACCGGATATTTTAGCTTACCAAATAATGAAAGGATCCGGATATATGACCCTTCTGGCGGGGGAAGTTGTTCACATATTGGAATGTGTTCAAATAGAACATCGAGGCCAACAACGGAGTGCTATCAAGAAATGCCGGTGTTCAGAGGGAAACAGGCATTATTCTTGAGCCCAAGAACTCACGTCTTGAAGGAATTCGGCACAAGCACCGCTTGTGACGCAGTTGTTCCACTTATGTATCACCTCGGATCCACGTGGTATAAACTACTGCCGCAGCTGACGACTCAAAATCCCCTCCCCCCCCCCCCAAATCTTGAGGTCGCAAATCAGGCAAAATTGGAAATCTATCAGTCTGATAGACTTGGCAAACTCTGAGACTTACTCATTCGAAGAGATAGAAAAATTAAAAAATTACATAATGTTTTCTGATGAAAAACAAGCCGTGCTGAACCCAATAGCCATGGGAATGTCCGGCAGAGGCAAAACCTCTCAAGCAATATCAATAAAAGGATTATTCGACGAAAATGCTTTAGAGCATGTAGGTCAATCCGCCTGGGATAAAATATGGTGGGATAAATTCATGTCATTTGGTTCAGCTAGTGCCGGAACATTAACTATATTAATAATTTTGAGAATCTTCAGATCAATAATAGATATTGTACTTCAGGGCTACGCACTCCACTCAATTTTTGGCTGGTCCATACACGTCTTGGGAGCTATATTCGGTTCTGTCACCCAGCTCCTAATCCTACTGGCAAAGGACTCTCAATCGCAAACCAACAACGACTTGGAAACCGGAGAAAATAGAGAAAGAAGAATCAGAGAAACGACTACATCCAACCAATACGCAGTGGATACGAGTTTGCCAACAAGAGACAACCCCTTTCCTCCAAGAGCGAACTCACCATCACTCTCTGGAAGATCGAGCTACTTCACTAACTACCATCACATAAGTATCGATCCTCGAAGTCAACAAAATACTAGTACTATATAAATTGAAAGCGTTATCATGATGCACGACCAGCAAAAACAAATTCTGTTTAGGGATCTTCTAAATTTGCGAAACGCATTACTATGGAGCGCGCAGAATAGAGATGAAATTTTGGCAGATTATAGTGAGAGATATATGAGTTATTCAACAAAATATTGCCTAGCCGGAACAGTAGCGCGGCATGACGCCCTAGAAGTCTTAGAAACCGACTACCTTAGAGAAAGATTAGCTATATACGGATTTGTCACTGGATTAAGAACTAGGATCAAAAGATATATGTGCGACGGATCCGTATACTCTTCGTTAGCTCAGGCAATAGAACACTCGTGCAAGATAGAAGTAAATTTGATTAACTTCAGTGGAATGCCAGAAAGAATTATATTCTTCTAGATTTAGACAAAAAAAATAACCACTAATGCTTTGACTATAGTATTTTTCTTTCTCTTCCCTTCTTTTTTTTTCAAACAGCAATCAGTCAACCAACTCGACCGGCAGCAACATTAAGGAGCCTAATGGACACTATTAGGAACCACAAATGTGTATATTACTCGTGCATTGGCAAAAAATTGTGTGGAAGGTGTTTCAACACCCTGGAAGATTATCAGAGAGTGTTTTATTCGGTCAAGATTAGCAGAACGGCTGGAATAGTTGTAGATGTGGGCCTTACCCACGTCTGTGACACATGCGGAAGACAGATCCCGTATTAGAGGAGGGAGATGATACAGACCTATAATTCTGAAACAGGCACTGCACTGTTGGAACTATTAGACTCACCAGCTACCGCAAATGTATCAATACCCATATGAGTGAACATTAACTCCACAGCTCAATTAAATAGACATAACATAGCGTCATCAGGACTAACCGTGGCCGAATTTGATCAAGCGTGAATCAGGCTTCTAAGAGCAAGAAGAGGAGCCCAAGAAATATTGGAAGACATTTTTATCGGCAGTGAGAACCAAGATCAAGATGTTGCGAGCACTTAATCTACCTATCTTTTATTTGCTGTGTTGTCAAACAAGAATTGCACTTGCTAAACGACCGATATTCCACGAGATAGATTCCCAATCCGGAATCGTTTTCGAAAAATTAAAGGACACTTACTTTCATGGACCGAGTTGGGAACTGTTCGCACATATCGATATAAGTTACCATTTGAATGTATTAGACAAGGTGAAATCTATTTTACAAGAGACTCGCAATCATGCGGGATTATACTTATACGAGAATTACGATCTGAGAAAAGAAATTGTAAGCACTAGTATGACCGTCGATAATTTCAAATAGATCCTAAAACTATTAAAAAAAACATTCTGCTCAACAGGTGAATTACAAACACGCCATCTACAACAAAGATTCAATTTTGAAAATTCTGAGAAATTTAGAAAAGACGAATGAATCAATAACAATAAATTACGATGCAAAATTTGGTTTCTTTATCAACAAATTCAAACATGACGGGGACCTTGAATCACTCAAAAAGGTGTTAGAATTAAGAATTACAGTTTGCAAAGAAATAAGTAATAAATCAACGACTGAAGTGACCAAACATATTTTCAGGATCCGCGGAACAATAAAAAGCCTCTTCAAGCCAACCGAAAAAACGTTATCAACAATTATCGATTCAATTAAATTGAGAAAATACCATATACCAAGCAACGAAATATATACTCTCATAAATAAGATACGTCGCGAAACAGGATCAAAATTACCAACCCTAGTTGAGGAACCAAGCGAGCTTGAATTACCAGGAATGTTGGTAATGAATGCTGGATTCACTAACCAAAACATAATATTAACATTCAACGTGAGAACTATAATGAACGAACTATTTCACTCGTTCAAAATCATTCCTTTACCAATCTTCCAACACGAAATTTTCAATAGAAACATAATGGCGTACATTCAACCACGGAGTACACATATGATGATTGGGAGAACTCCAATCCACGTGAATTTTCTTGAAAACGACTTGGCTCAATGTTTGGACTATAATACTCACTTAGTTTGTCCCAGTGAATTCGTTTTTTAACAGAGTCCTTCATGCGAAAACAAGTTATTGGATGACAATTTGGAGTCAATACCAAACACATGCGAGATTCAAATAGCAGAAGCTAGTCCGTACTACATAACAAGCACAAGCAGCCCCCACGTGTGGATCTATTCAATGAGGGATAAAACAAAACTAATAATGGAATGTAAAGGAATTCGGCAAATTGTACCCAAAATTAACATAGGAATTATAGAACTACCATTAGGTTGTAAAATCAGAACCGATAGCGAGATCCTGCTGGGTGGCGAAGGCAGTTTCAATATCAGTAACTTCGTTTTCCCATTTATTATGTTAAATCTATCGGTGGAAATTGAGGCAAAAATAGAGTACAATATGGGGAGTGACATTATAATCAACACTGACCCTTTGCATTCAGAGGGGGGATTAACATTACGTTAAATATAGTCATTGGATGTTTAATTTCAAGTGGAATACTGCTGAGTAATATATTGATGATCATTTTTTCTCTTACGATCTAACAATAGAGGCGGACGACCCGAAATCGATACAGAAGACATCTCAGATACCATACCTACGTGCGATTCAATTAGGAAAGACATCTCCGGAACAATTCGCAAAAAAACTAACGACTGCGGAAACTACGTACTTCGAGACTCCGTTGAAGAAACAAAATACGATTTGAAAAAACTAAAACTCGTGTGCGTTTAAGAAACGCGTGAGGAACGGAGTTCCAAGACTGTCTTTGGATTGATGCATTAATATCGATATGAACTGGAATTTTGAATGAGTTATAACTGACTATCGAGATTTCTGAAGCTCATCACAAACCGTATTTGAAAAAGATATTACGGTATTAAGGCTTTGAGTTGGAACGAGCATACCCAAACCTCTCGAGGCCGTCTTAGGTTTAGCATGCTCGTACAGAGCCAAAATGTTAGCCGCTACGGTAATTCAGGATTCGGCCACCAGATGGCTAACGAATCACAAGCGATGTTACACTCTATAAGATTCAGTAGAGCCATGAGAACACATTGCAGTCAGTTCACCGCAAGCAGTCGACTCCTATCTTTCTCGTCTCCGGGCACACCCAGAGCAAGACAAGTTAGTGATGAAGCTGCCGGTACTCCTCTCCATCTTTGGATTCCCCCGAAGATGGCGAGAAGTCGAACGGCCAGCCGCCGGGCTCTCCCAGTGGCTAGCCTGAAGGCACCGTTGATCGCATCGATCACCCGGGTACACCCAGGTCATCGATCACCCCCGGGTACCGACTCCTGCCCCCCATGGGTACACCCGTGGCGAGGAGGAAAGGCCCTCAAGTACACTCCGGCTACCATTAGAGTCAGTCATTCACATGTAATTCATATTTAGGGTAGACCGAACCATGTAAACTCATAACGTCCAGGATATATACTAAGCATTTCTCTTTTGTATGTTTCAGATCAACTCCAATGTAAATATGTAAATCTCTTTTTTATTCTATTACAATATATTGACTTTTCTGACAACTGATTCGAGTCCTTTCGAGACCTGAACCCTGATCCTAACATCCCTAGAAAATCCCTCAGTTACAGAGTAATTGAGATAGTTGACAACATTGTCTCAGATATAATATACAATGCATTATCCAAATAGAATGATGACTATAGCTTAAGTTGGACTCCTGAGAATGTTATGGCAAGGAGACATATTTAAAAGAAGTTAACAAATGTGATTCTCAATTATCAACACTGAATTGTTCATGAAAGGCATCATAGCTGGTGAAATAGTATATTACGCAACAAGTGCGAGTAGGTCAATTTCCGCACAAGTTGCCAAACGTGTGCGTGAATGTTACTCCTCGCGCGAGTTGGCAACGTGTGCGGAAACTTCTCGCGCGTGTTGCATATACTCTTTTGGCAACTGTGCGCGAAGTTGTAATTAAATGCACCACTGTCCGAGCAAGATTATCTTTGAAACGAAGTTTTCAAGAAAGGCCAAATTCAGAGGGATGACGTGACATCATATTTTGGAACTGTGCGTGAATGAAAATGCATTAGAGCGAGAAGTTACATTCACGCACACTCCACCAGTGCGTAAATGTAAAACTGTGCGAGAAGTCATTCACGCATTACTTCTCGCACTGTAAATAACGAAGAGAAGTCTCATTTTTTCACAACTTCGCGCACACAGTTGCAAAAAAGAAATTTTCATTGAAATTGATTGAATCATTGAGACTAATTTCTAATGATCCAATGAATCCGTGTACTCATTTCATAAAGTGAAAAGCAATATCTCATTCAACTAAACTCTACTTTTTGGCCCAAGAAGGCAAACATCTTCTTTGAGCTGATTGAGGCTTTCGACGATGAATGTGTATTCTGAACAGATTTAGATTGTGATGATTCCCCACACTTATATCATTTTACTTCTCAATTGAAGCTCTAGAAAAATTATGAGAATCTATTTGAACCCATTAATTGAGTACAAGGATCGAAACTGACAATAATAGCTCTACAAACGACAAGGGGATTTCGACTTTGCCTCAAATATTTTGACTGAACTGGTGCCTTTATTTAAGAGTTTACAACATTCTATCGAGTGATCGACTCTCTTAGATTGTCCTCATTTTATTTTAGGACCATAGAGGATCACAAGTAGTATTCTCTGTTAATTTTTAGAGATATTCAATGTATGTCAATATGGGGAGTGCCTAACAACATCTGTAGAGTGGAAGTGATGATATACGCGTAATGCATGTTTAAACTTTTGGCCAAAAATGACCAAGGACTGAACTTTTCATTATTTGATGCAATCTTGTACTTACTGGATGGGATGAAAAACATTATCCTATTGATTAGCGAGATCACAGTTTACCTGCTGTACAGAATACACTCATTTCATCTGAGCAGGTTATGGGATTTGACGACAACGATTTTAGTTTTACAAGTCGAAGCTGAGATGCTTTTGAACGACCTCCTTCAATTGAGAAAAAGTAGCTTCATGCTCTATGAAAATGAGGAAAAGTGTATTGCATGCAGCCATGGTTGAATGCATTTAGGCTTGACTAAAATTGATATTGGGGGACAATGAGGTCTTAGAAAATTTTGACTTTTGTTGTAACGTTCAATTAAGTGAGTCAATGCTCAACTCAATAAATTACAGCATTGTATGCCTCCCCTTGTCAAATCATGTTTCATTTTGTGTGAATTTAGATGGGGATTTGAACAAGTTTAAATGTGGAACAGTGGCATGCTTCAAGAAATTACTCCCCCAATTAGAGTCCAGGACAGATAGACATGAGTCTGCTGAATACTTCAAATTAAAATGAAGCAGGACAAAAGAGAGTTCGGAAAACTCATTCTGGAAAACGGGTTGTATTTATATAGCGTTTGTTCGAATTCAGAAAGCCCTCATGACCCACGCAATGGAGGCATTATGAGGACCCACTACACACAACAAGAAACTTACACAACACTGCACTTTTTATCGGGATCACCGCCAAACACTCACGATCAGAATTTCCGTATACAACCCGTATAGTAATCGAAAATCAGCGGTGGAAGCATCACCAATCCCAGCATATATGCAGCAATAACAATGAGATAGCTGAATAACATATGATTCTCCACATTTCTCCATGGAGAGCAGAGCAGACAGCAGACAGATCTTGCCATTGGCACCTGCAGTGATATGCTGAGAATACACGCGCCCCCTCAGCCCATGCAGTATACCTATATCGTATGTCGGTTTTTCGTTGCATCTGTATAGCGGGGTGGATCAAATCTCGTTACGCAGGGCGGTGTCGGTCGCACGATCTCACTCCTCACCCAAACGAGCGTGAAGGAACTCCGTTCCGATAAGCCGCCTGTCACGTTCTTTGGAAGACAGAAAACAAGGAATACAGTTCCGGAGCATGTATTACTGTTCATTACCAATCATAACGGAAGTATGAAAGAGTCGACCGAATTTGTAGATAACGATGAGCGCTCCTTTTCAAACCACCCCACCGCCCTATAAACCCTTGCGAACACTCACACCAAAGGAATGGAGTGGATGATCATAATCATTTGTTTCATACATATCGCATGGATGGCATCACGCTGCAAGTTACGACTCCTACAGAAAACTCGAAAACCAAGACCGAGGAACAATAAAAAATCTCGTGAAACACGTAAACTACAGAAGCTCAACAGACAGAGACCCGAAACCAAAGAAACTCGCAGAAGGGTCCCCTCCTTTTGGAAGCAATTCCAAATTGGAATGATCCTACACACTGGCCAGGCAAAACACAAATTGAAAGGACAAGTAGGAACAGCAGCATGGGAATTCATCCATATAATCACAGGCGTCACGGAACGGAAATTTCTCCCAGACGCAGCTGAACATTTATTAAAGAAAATGGAAGATCAAGAAATAAGAGGAACTTGGGAAAAGAACGTGAAAAAGGTTGCGGCCAACTTTGACCAACGCGTATGCTGGTTCAACCACGAGAAGAATAGACCCTCAATATTCGGGATAGACTACATCTTAGGAGATTACTTGGACGCCCTGGCAGTACAACAATTGTAAATGGATGGGAAAATGGTATTGGAATGGATACTGTCCGAAATTATACAAAATCTACCATTCCACGGGCATTGCAACCGATGCGGAGAGGAATAACCAATCTGGAGAGACTGCAGTTTCTGCGAAACAATGTATCGAGCGGGGTACGTCGAAACGGCAATCAGCAATGCATATAACTGCACTATCGATAGCTTTCGAAAACAGAGATATACGGGAGCCCGCATGAAGCAGATATGTAAACATCTCTAAACGCTGCAGAATAACGGAACCCCAATGGAGAGCGTTGAGAACTTGAGCTATCAGTGAACATCGCTCGACGACGATGTTCTCAAGGGGCGGGGTGTAACGTCGGCACTTAGCATCCCAACCATCTACATAGCATCAGCAACATAGTTCTTCAACCCACAAAAATCAATTTCCCATTATGATCTCACCGCCCGGCAACAGCCGCAAGCAACAGCTCAAAACCACATCGGTAACCTTCTTCAAACTGATATTTGACTATCCCACTTTGATCGCTCCCACGATTACGCACCATGAATATTGAATTCACTGTGCTTGGAGGAGTGAGCCCGCACTCCACTTGTCACAAACTGAGCAACTCCTTTTCCTTACCCCCCCCCCCCCGATCTTATCATGCGCTTACCCTCCATCAAATTATATTTCGGTCAGCTCTTTTTACTACTCACATAAGAATATCTGGCATATAAACCCTTACCCGTAATACTAAGCATGATTGTTGTATTTTGTCGGCAAAGCCATCGACAGTCTGTTGTAATTCGTCAATAAAGAAGCATCCTGAAGTTGATAGTTTTCTTCCGGGAGTTTAGTACCAAAATCAATAGTTGTGGGAATGGAACCTTGGGTGAATCGCAATTGAGAAAGGGCCACAACTTCAAGGTAAGAACTCTCCTTTCATTGCAAGACATTGTGAAACTTGTGATGCCTTTCCCGTTTTTTCACTCTTCCACCCGTTGCCAGTGCGCGTTCGCGCAGGCAAAAAAGGTAATAAAATATGCTGCTGAAAGAGATTAGCAGAAAGCTTTCTCTTCTCGAGATCTGCGATAACTGAGCAAGAATGTAATTTTCTAGTGACAATTTTTCATTCACTCTCCCATACATCTTTTTGTAGTGACTTCGACTTTGAGTGGATCAAATTCGTTTCCAACCAATTGATGTAGAATGATATTTAGGGAGACTGGGGCGAAATTGGACGGGGGCAGAATTGGATAAGTGAGATAGCTCGGTCGGAGGCGAGTCTAGGCTATCGCCGCGCAAATTTTTTTTCAATACCATCACAGGCAATGTTTTCTTCCGCGGGTAGACCTCCTGAAACGATACATTGTTACATACATTGTACAGGGAGATAAACGAGAAGAATGAATATTCGAAAAAACTGTTTTATTATTTTTTAAGTTATCTTTTCGAGGAAGCTTGTGGAAGGAAATTGGGGAATATGGACTATATTTTTCTCACCAATATCTATCGTTTGGTTGAGACAGGATTCCGATAAAATTGGTTTAAGGGTGATAAAAATGAGAATTTTGGTGTAAATTTCAATTTTCTCCAAAATATCCTGATTTTAAGGGGTCAAATGGAATTTCGGTGTTAACCAATCCATAGAATATGCAGAAAAAATAATAGTTTAAGACATTAAAATTGAGCAAAACGAGTGATGAAGGAAGGTACGAGGGAAAAATGAATATTAAGAAAAATTTCCCATTATTTTTTGAGTTGTTTTTTAGAGGAAGGTTTTCAGAGCGATTTGGGCCAACTGGTCACCTTATCATTTTTTGGCTTCCTACAAGTTGTACAGAATACAATTTCTGGAAGCCCAGTGATTTGGCAGCGTAAGCTCCCATTGTGATCCGTGAGGCTCCCAGTCAAATTTGATCCATGGGCTTTTTCAAGCAAAAATGCTCTAATTTCGACTTTTGATACATAAATATCTTTTTCTAGCACGGTCTCACCACGAATTGAGTCAACTAAACTATGATTCTTCCTGCATGAGACATTGATTGGTTAATACCGAAATTTTATTGAATCTTTGCAGATCTCGAATTTTCGAAAAAATTAGAACTTTCACCAAAAATTCCATTTTGACCCTTTTCGAACCCATTGCATCGAAATTCTGTCTCAACCAAACGATATATATCATCAAAAAAACCTCAGACTTGACTTGTACTAATTTCCTGAATAAACTTAACCCTTTTGTTTTTCACTTTAACTGCCGGCCTTGTCATTTGAGAATTAACCCCCTCGTCTTTGATATGAATATATTAAACGCGTGATCGTTCAAAGTTGAGATAGCCACCGTTGTCAGTTAAGACGACCAATGTATCCAGTGGCGACTACGAGGAGGCCGAGGCAGCAGCAAGGACCATGCGGTATGCATGTCTAGCCTCGTCGTACATTTTACACTCAAATATTAGAGTCTCTTGCGTCCGAAATGCACTCGTGCATTGCACTCAGCCGAGATGCATTTATCGGATCAGAGAGTCCTGAACCCCGTCACAAATGCCTCAGAGAGAGACTTCTTCGAGCCGGTACGCTCAGGCTCACGGCGTCTGGGGGGAGGGTAT